>JBBIGA010135439.1:0-21406 GCA_037576975.1 Alestes dentex | reverse complement strand
ACCCACCCATCAGACTCTATAACTCCTCCCCTTCACACACCCACCTAGCAGACTCTATAACTCCTCCCATCACACACCCACCCATCAGACTCTATAACTCCTCCCCATCACACACACACACCCATCAGACTCTATAACTCCTCCCCAGTCACACACACACCCATCAGACTCTATAACTCCTCCCCAGTCACACACCCACCCATCGGACTCTATAACTCCTCCCCATCACACACACACCCATCAGACTCTATAACTCCTCCCCCTATCACACACCCTCCCATCAGACTCCATAACTCCTCCCCATCACACAGACACCTAGCAGACTCTGTAACTCCTCCCTCTTTCACACAGAACAATGTGTTCAATAACCTGATGCTATTCTGATGCAATTTCTTATTTGGATTTAAATCATTACCATGATGTACAGTATCTTATTATCATGTGCAATAGTCTACCATGTGCAATACAGTGCAGTTTAAATCATTTAATTATGTGCAATATCTTATTATTATTATGTGCAATAGTCTTACCATGTGAAATATCACTACTTCTGTCAATATTACTTATATATGACTGGTTATGTGCAGTAACATTACCCCCATTTGTGTTATTAGTAATTCATTTAACTGTAAGTTATTCATCTATCGTATTTTTATTCCAGCATTTGTGTTTAACGCGGAGTGTTTTCATTTTTTAGTTTTTTCTGCAGAGATTTTATTGGATTTATTTAGATTTAGACATTTTGTATTGTTCCTGTCTCTGTGTCTCTGTACATCTGTGCAGTTGTAACATGAGCAATTTCCTCCGGGATCAATATTATAAATTGCCAGGACATTTTGGAAGTTTTCTGCAGACGACTGACAAATAACCAAAAATAATGTTCTGTTTGTTTATACTTGCCAGACCATCAAAAATGGCATGGCTCATGTTTGCTGCATCATGAACTCTGACCCCAGCAGTGAGCCTCCTGATGCCTGTGTGCCGTTCGAGACCTTTCGTTATCTGTACACGTACTTGGCCATGGTGGACGGAGATGTGCCTGAGTCGCAGATGGAAAAAGCGCTCACTTACCTGGAAGCACAAGCGTGAGTTAAAGGGTTTATTTGATGGAAATCAAAGTGTTCTTTCTCTTTTTCCCCTTAAACAGTTGTTAAATGTCTTATGTGCTGGGGAGAGGCAGCCCCATCAGTTACGGCCTGTTGGACTCCCAGGCCTTATAGAAGACGGTCTGAAGATGGAGATCAGAAATCTGGAACCAAGCCTATGTTTTTCTAAACAGCTCACAAAATATCAGCTAGTTTTTAGAAAAAAATCTTGTCACTTTTTACTACTTTCTTGTTTGTTTGCAGTTTTTCAAATGAAAACGTGTTTTTTTCCTGTCAGAAAGAAACCCGGTGCTGATATAAATGGCTTCAAACTATTTGCATAGGTGCCTAAGACTTTTGCACAGTACTGTACATGTCAAATGGGTGTTGTTACATTAGCATGTTCCCTTTAGCTGGCACCATTATTTGCTTATCCAAAGACCCCAGCGTATCATGGCAGCTGGATTTCTATAAGAGTTACAGTTACATGCTACAGAAAGACTTTGTATCATTTCTGAGTATTGCAAAGGATTTTCAATAAGGAACAAAAGATTCAGAGAACAAAAAGGAACAAAAGGAGAAGGAACAAAACAGATTTGTTCATAGCTGAATCATGAATGAGTCACACTGTCTCCACTGGAAGCTGCAGTGTAAATGCTGTCAGGTCAGTTCTTTCCTGGTAAAGCCTGTGGTTTCGCTGTTTTTTCCTCAGGAAGGTGAACAACGGAGTGGTGAAGGTGTCCGATTTCATCGACAGCCACAAAGTGTGCCTGGAATGAGTTCTCTAATGGCATAATGAGAGGAGAGGCCTTCACTAAAACCTCATCAGTCCCTCTCCCCCAGGACTTCATTAACTAATAAAGCCAGAGCCACAACAACATGGGTGTGCAGAGACGATTGTTCATTACATTACAAACCTGTGGGCTGCACTGCCTTTGACTCTTTAGGTGGTCTACCTGGTTGTGACGTGAAGGGGTGTACTTTGTCTGCAGCAATGTTTAGGTAGATTGTCCGTGCAAAAGTAACATTTACTTGAATGCAGGAGGCAAAGTTTCCCACAGAACATCACACTGCCTCCGCCGACTCTTTCAGCGTTCTGGGCTACAGTAGCTCTTCTGTGGGATCAGGCTAAATGGGTTAGCCAGATTAGCCTATGCTCGCCATGGGATGTAGAGGCCCAGGTATTCCCTGGAGGAAAAATATATTAAAACATTTATCCTGTTATTTATCCTGTTATCGGATGCCGAAGGACAGCTTCTGCACCTGATTGGAACTTTATGGTAAAGCATATATTCTTAGATTTTATGTTAATTTAAAGCTGAATTGGGTTAATTATTGGCTGAAAATCTAAAGACTTCTGGACTGGTCAAAGTCTCCAGTGTTAAAAGATCCTAGATCTGTAAATACAAATCAAAACCACCTGCCTCTACAATTTTAACATCACCACCTATGACCCTGTCTCCAGTTCACCTGTTGTCACCTGTTGTCCTGCATACTGGGACCACCACAGATGTGCTGTTTTGGAGATGGTCTGACCCAGTCGTCTGGCCATCATAATTTTCAGAAACAGAAAACTTTATTGATCCCAGAGGAATATTATGTTATGACTGCACAGACACAGAGACGCAGAGACTATAATATAAAATATAAAGTCTAAAAAAATCAAATTCAAAATTGAAGAAATAACTCAATATGAAATACACTATGCTATACATTCAAATGCTGGGTATAAACACTAGGTATACTAGGTACACTATATGAACAAAAGTATTGGGACGCATATTACACTAACAGGGACCTTAATGACGTTATATTCGAATACATAGACTTTAATATAGTTGGCTGGCCCCCTTTGCAAATATAACAACGTCCACTCTTCTTGGAAGGCTTTCCACAAGACTTTGGAGTTTCTGTGAGAAATTGTGCCAGTCAAGTTCTTCCACACGTAACTCGTTCAGTCATGTTTTTGTGGACCCTGCTTTGTGCACTGGGACACAGTCATGCTGAAATAGAAATGGTTCTTCCCCAAACTGTGTCCACAAAGTTGGAAGCATGGCGTTGTCCAAATTGTCTTGGTCTGCTGAAGCATTAAGGTTAAAGCCCTTCACTGGAGGTAAGGGGCCTAGCCCAAACCCTGAAAAACAGGTGTGCCCCAACACATTTGTCTACATAGTGTATTTCCTACTCTTTGACAGGTGACAGTTGCTAGTAATTGTGTGCTCAGGGTGAAACACTGTAGATAAGCCAGGACTTCTTATCGTATGTGATAGTAATTTTTTAAACAAAACGGATGCATATTTATATTCGTGATAGTGGACGGCAGGCAAATGAGTGAATGAATAAATAAACTCTTCAAAACGCGGGAATATCAATTGAACAAACCGCGAAAAGAACGTTTAACTACAGTCTCCATGGAAACACTGTGACAAGCCTGATCACTGGGGAGGCACGCCCGAAGGGGTGACACACCTATTGGTTTTCATCAGAGAGACTGACAGACTTTACATCCAATAGACAGAGAGAGTGTCTATGACGCCACAACAAATGCACCAATAATAGCTAAGGGAACGAATTGCTTGATTTCTATTGGTCTAGCGTGCCAGTCTTCCGTTTAAACAACAAACCTGCAGGCGGCTGTGGAGACTGCATGTGTTGTGTTTTCTAAATGTACATGTTACTCTTTATATAGACATTATTTGAAGCCTGTATGTAGTTTGGATATGTTCCCTGACTTGTTTTAAGCACCGTAGAAGACTGTGTGGCCGTGAATTCAGAGGAGGAGAAGGTTTGCCCTGTTTCTGAGCTCAATCTTCAGCTTGTTTACTCACGAATGGCGAGACAAGGGAAACCCAGACACAAGGTACAAGTTGTTTTTCTACCTTAATCAGCTTTTCTTATTTTACATACCCGACTTTTAGTTATTAAGGATATCATAATTTTCCTGGGGCAGCTGGTGGCCTAGTGGTTAGGGAGGGTAGAGGGTACCTCTAATCAGAAGGTCGTGGGATCGGCATCCTAGGGCTGCTAGTGTCACCACTGAAGTACCCTTGAGGAGGGTACCATCCTCACACACTGCTCCCTGTGCGCCCTGCTGCTGGCAGCCCACTGCTTCACTTGGTGAATGGGCTAAATGCAGAGAAAGAATGCCACAGTCTGTGCTGTGGTGTGTTCATGTGACTATAAGGGGCCACTTTACTGTACTTTTACTTTTCCCATGTTCTGACAGGTGGTCTCCTCAGGCAGACTTACAGGCTGCGGGAGGGGACAAGGGAACAGGAAAATGTAGGCAGCTCTTTCTTAAGCTTTTTATTCATTTTCATTACTCAGTATTGTTAAATAACTGTCTCATTGTGCTACAGGGTTGCTGGAAGACATGTATCCCCTCTTGAACCATCTTACTCCCTTTACTCCACTGATTCAGAAGACCAGGTAGGCCTGCATGAGTATAAATCAAATATTATTCCTTACTGGATGTATCCTGTATTCACTTTCATGTGTACTGACTAGGTGACAACTATACACCAAGGCCTGGATCGCTGTGCAGCTTTACTCAGTGGTATACTTCAAACTGAGAAAACAGGTAGCGTAAGGTTTGACATGTTTAAACAAAGGGGGTCGTGTTTCACACATCTCACTTCTTCACTGTTGCACAACAGAATCTACACAATCCAGGGCAAAGTCACAAGTCCCAAAGATGGCTTCTTCCAAATTAAAACCCAAAGTGACACATGGCAAGATGGAGACGGAGAGGAAGAAGATTGGAAAGAAGTCGAGCTTGGTCTCACATACAGCCAAGAAACCAGGTGATGCTTCAGTCGCACAAATAACGCAGATTTCATGCAGATGTATTTTAAAATCAGTACTTCATTTGATTCATAAATCCTATTTTCTGAGATGTTCCATCTTAATCTAAATAGTCACTTAAATAGAACCGCATATCTTGTTTGTATGGATCTGGAGATGCAATCTTTTTGTCAGTTATTAGCATACAAAAAATATCTTGTCTGTCTTGTATCCCCTCTGTAGCGCCAGTGCAGAAGACCATCTTGTCATCCCAGTCTTACCCAGGTGTAAGAGGACAGTCTACTCCTGTTGGATTGACCTCTGATCCAGTTACTATGTCAACATCACTGAACCCAGTGACACAAATGGAACATATTCAGCCACATGCTCTTCCTTTGGGGTGCCCAGTGTCTGTAGGCAGTAACAGCCTTCCATCAACAGGTTAAAAACCACACAAACATATACACCCAAGCATTTGTAATTGTATTGCTTGGTCTTTTGGGTCCACTATTGATTGGTTACTGTGTTGGAAATGACATTCATTATGACTGATGGATATCCGTGCATTGCAACACATGCTATCAATGTGGCACCTGTACAAGGGGTGAGCTGATAAGGGTGACAAAGAGCTGCTGTCATTTTTCCAGTATATTATGTCACGGTAAAGTTTCTTTTAGACATCACAGGTATTGTCCCTACTTTTAGAATGCTTCCTGGTTGCATGCTTATTTTACTCTTAATTATGTTGACTAAATTAAAGTGAAATATGCACTGAAGTCGCACAACTAATGAGAAATTCAGTACTTTGTTTTGAATAACAATTCAGTACTCTAACATATGTTCAAGTAATAATTAAGATCATGTAAAACAGCACAGAAGCACACAAAAAGTGGGATGCCTCGGGTATGACCAGGAAAAGAAGGTAGCAGGATAATTGCCATTAGATGTGTTTAAATGTTTCTGGTTTTGCAGGGCTACAAACTTCCACTGTGTTTAACTGTCGTTTGACCACTTCCACCCCAGCACTGAGCCCGCAGAGGCCCACGTCAGCTCACAGCCAGACGGTATGAGTCAAAGCACATTTCCCTGAGAGTGACACATAATTAGTTAGATATAGAGAGGCTAATTGACCTGTCTGTGCACCACTCACAAAAGTATTCTTTCATTGCTACTGTTGTGAGGTTGCTGGCAAACCTCCATTTAATCTGATGAGCAGTTGTAGTGCATAACTCAGGCTTATATCCGTTTTCCAAAAAGTGCAGTTTACAGTTCATGTATGGCAACTAAGTCAATTTTTTGTTTGTGGGGTTTTTTTGTTTCTTTGTTTTTTTATGTCACAAAAAGTGTGTGTCATATGTGAACATCAGAGAAAGAAATAAAGGACAAGGAACAAAAGTAGGAAATGGGCCTTTGAAAACTTTTTCGATTTGCTACAGTAGGTACATATGACGCATTCGTTGGTGAGGGAAAAGTTTGATCACTGCACACAATCAGTTTCTTGGACTGTTTCAGTCTGAAAGTTCAGTTCATTTCTGATTTTGTTTCTCTTTTCTTGCCTCCCTGCATCTCCAAATGCATGCAGTCTCACAGAGGGTCAGATGGGGAGGTGCACTGCTTCACTCAGCAGTGGGACATTGCCACTGGTGGACAATCAGGTCAACATGAAGCTTTTAACACTGCAGTACCACAAACCCAATACACTGCATCAGTCTCCATGGCCCCATCTCTCCAGCAACATCCTGCAGCTTCCACTTTGTCAGCTGTACATCAGGCCTTTATATCTCCAGAGGCAAAGGCAGAGCTTAAAGTGCCCAGTCCAACTCTGGTGGGGTCAATGGGACAGAGCACCTCTCTGCAGCCACAGAATGGACCTCTAACTTGTCCTTCCCCTACTATGACAGCACATTTATCCACCCAAGTGCCCGTCACCAGCCATCTCCAAACATATCCAGAGTGTTCTAGTCCCCAGGAGCAGCAGCTTTCACCTGAGGAGAGCTCTGAGGAGAGTGGAGGTTGCACCAGTGAGGATGACGAAACACCAGTCAGAGACACAAGCTGTCAAACCAGCATGAACAAGCACACAGTAAAACTTAATCAAAAACTCATTAGCCCAGAAAAGACAGCCAAGAAGGTCATGACTGTAAAATATTTACTTGGTGAGCTGAAGACTCTGGTAGCTAATCAAGGTAAGCTGTTGCTGCTTTAGCTGTCCTCCTATATCTGTCCTACTATATTTTGATCTGGGGATTTCCTATCACGTTTTCTGGTGCTGCCACTAGGTTGTCTGGGTTTTATCTTTCTCCTCCTCAACAATATATGTTTGACACTTAGGTTTGTCATTCTGAATCTCCTGTTTCATAGTCTGTGTCTTGTTGTCTCTTCTCTCCCCTGCAGACAGCGAAGCAGTGCGTCTCATCACGGAAGTAGAGCAGGGCATCTCCCTGCTGCCCGCAATGGTGGGGAGCACCAATGTGCAAGCCGAGCTTGCACTGGCCCTGCAGCCGCTCAGGAGTGAGAATGTGCAGCTCCGCAGGTTAGTAGCACAGTGGATAAAAGTATGGACAAAATTCCTTATCTGTTTTTCTGCTTTGCAGCAAATATCTGTCTATTTCTGTGCATCACAGTATGTCACACAGCACCCGAAACCATATAAGCAAGTTTACTTATGATTTGCTTGACACAGCTTGAGGCAAGTGTGCAAACTCCATGCCTAAATCATTACATATTGCTAACACATGGAAGAAGCTTCCATTATTTGCTAGCAAAATTTTTTACATAGGTTTACATAGGTTTAGCTCTGATACCCTACAAATCTCTGGCCATAAAGCTTAGAAATCAACACCAGCTTTGAAGCATGTCATTCTATTTAAGGTATGTCTGTGGTTTGTTATATACAGGCGTTTGAGGATATTGAACCAACAGTTACAGGAGCGAGAGAGAGCTGAAAGGCAGACCAGATCAGTGGACTGCAATCTAGAATGTAAGTACATTGTAAAGCTGATCACCAAGTTGTTCACATTAATAACAGCATAGCCATCTGTGGCTGGGAGTCCAAAAGAGCATAATTGGCCTCACTCTTGCTGGTGTGTAGGATGGATCTCTCTCTCCCCCATCACCCAGTGCACTATAACATTGCAGAACTGGCAGTTTTCTTACAAGCGTGCTGAGCCAATAACATTGCATTAGGGGCAGTTTAGAACATGTTTTTACTTTTGTTTTATTGTATGGTGTCCTTATGCGCTAGAAAGGTGCCTATAAATAAAATGTATTATTATTATTATGTGATGGCATTTCACATGTCTCAGAGGAAGCACATCCTCCCTTCACACTCCCAGCTTGAGCTTTAGGCTCAAACCATATTTTAAAGTTCCTTAGTTTTGATATGTCTCTTTGTACCTAATCCTTTGTATTTTATAAAACCAATTAAATAAACCAAAAAAACCTTGCTGAGGGAGAGAGAAAACACAGTAGGTAGTGCTCTGTCTTGCATGCTGTATTAAGCTTAATCAATGTGTCAACATTAGTGGATGTCTGTGTTTCAGTGGCCACACTGCAGTCCCTTAACCTCAGACTTCAGACTCAGTTAAATGACAGCCAGAGAGAGCTGGGAAATCTTCAGCAGGAGAATGAGAGGCTACGGCAGGCTTTGGAGGAAAAAGAAAATGACTTGAAACAGAGCAAAGAGCAGTGTGAGTTAGAGACCAGCCGCATTCGCATGGGTAAGAATCCGTTCAATTATGCTGAATATATGCACATTACTTATTGTAACATGATCAGTTAGTCACACAAATTCTGAAATAGTGTATTTTGTGCCTCATCATTTTTTTACTGTTTTTATGTTACAATTTAGATGTGAATATGGCACTGCATGAAATGAGAAACTGCCAGGTTAAGCTGGAAGACTCTGAGAGAGAAAAGATTGCACTGACACAGAGCCTCCAGCAGAAGGAAGCAGAGACCACCAGATTACAAGAGATTATCAGGTGTGGTGGTCTCACATTGGAATACTGTGGAATTTATTGCATAATTTGTTAACATTAAATGTTTCAGATGGTATAACTGTCTATATTTTTTGTCTTTTTTGTTATTTACACAGAACTCTCCAGAAAAGCCCTACTAGAGACATTGCCTCCCATCCTGTTCAGCCAGATGTGCCCAAACCTCCCTCTCAGCTCACTAGGAGTGTTCTGGATTGGTATGAGAATCAACGAAAAGGGAATCCTGTAACTGACCAAATCTCTGACTCCATTAAGAACTACCTTCAGACATTGGAGGACCCAGGACACAGCTCTTTATCTCACCCACACTCACATAACCTCTCTCCCCCCTCCCTCAGCCAGGGGAGGGGTAGAGAAGAGAGCTGCAGGTTGCATGAGATAAAAGATTGTTCACCCAAACATCTGGATGTACCCAGGGCACCACAGGACAGTTCAGCTGACAGTGGGAAAGGAGGGGACAGTGACAATGAAACAGCTTTTGTTCCTCTCAGAGAGACCGTGAGGGTGCAGCCAGCAGCAAAATTTACCCAGAAAGGGCCTCTAGTACAATCTAATGAGGGGAATGAAGTTGGTGGAGTAAACAGACATCCAGGACTCAAGTATTTGGGCCTTGCTTTTGAAAAACTTGGTGTATCAAGTGGACTCCCAACTCAAGACCTCAAAGCTCTAAATGATAACCGTGGAAAAGATTTCCTCTCACATGCTGAGGGGGTGGGCTCGCAGTTGAAACGCACCAATGAGTTCACAGTTGACCTTTCTGAGCAGTCCCTGAATGCTCGGCGGCGTCTGCATATGGATGAAGCACCAACTTACACAGGAAAGCCATCCGAGTTCGAGAACACTTTTTCCTCCTGCGATATAAAGTCTCTAGCCTCAGACTGGAGTGTGAACTCCTGGTCTACATTTAACACGCGTGACGAGCGGGACTTCCAGAATGGTTTAGCAGCTCTGGATGCCAGCATTGCTAGTCTTCAGAGAACCCTGAAAGCTGATTTTAAGAAATGAAACAATCTATTTTAGCTTGCCTCCGAGCTTAAATTAGTGTATGTGTGTGTGTGTGTGTGTGTGTGTGTGTGTGTGTGTGTGTGTGTGTCATGTTTTTAGTCATTAAATTATTGATTAAATGTAAAGTGCTTTTAATTCTTTGAGTTACTTTTTAAGGAATGTTATTGGGAAGTTGGAGTGAGTCTAAGGGCTATAGCTGGAGAAGACAGCAGTTAGTGCTGATGAAAAAAAAAAACACATTATTTTTATTCTCTCCCATTTGATCACAAAAGTTATATCTTGTTTATGGAAGGAAAATGGAAAGATCTAAGAGTTAACCAACAACTATGTTAAAAGTCTTAAAATGGTTGATGTACTAGTTAACAAACCTATCAATAATGCAAATATAGCCATTTTATTTCCGACCCAAAATGAACCTACATGTGACTGAGCGCAATGATGAGGGTAAATCTGAGAAACAAGTTGCCTTTCGGTGGTGTTTTGCTACTTTTTAGTGCATTTTAGGGAAAAACCTTCTTTAAATTATTTTAAATCAACACCTCAGGCATTAGGCAGTGCATCAGTAACCATTCCATGTAATAACCTGGCATTAAACAACTGGATGTCCGGTTCCATTCATCACCACTGAACAGTCCTGGCAGAATTCGCATCAAACCACTTTTAAATGACTTTTTACACCTTAATGATCTATTTGTTAAAATAATGAAAACAGTGTGTAAAGAGTTCAAAATGAGTGGATCACAACTTCCAGAGGGCAGAAGTTTTGCACTCATGAAGCACATGAGTCAATGATGGCAGGAGATCCAGAGAAATACACTCTATGGACAAAAGTATTGGGATGCCTGGCCATTACTCTTAACAGAGACTTTAATTACATTGCATTCAAATACTTAGACATTAATATGGAGTTGGTCCACCTTTCCAGCTATAACAGCTTGAACTCTTCTTGGAAGGCTTTCCGCAAGAATTTTGAGTTTCTGTGGGAATTTGTGCCCATTCATTCTGTACAGCATTTATGAGGCCAGGCTCACAATCTCTGTTGCAGTTTGTCCCAAAGGTGCTGGATGGAAAACGGCCTTCCCCAAACTGTCCACACGATCTCTTGGTTTGCTGAAGCGTTAAACCTGTCCTTCACTGGAAGGAAGGGGCGTGGCCCAAGAACAGGTGTTTCCCAATACTTTTGTCAATATAGTGTATGTTTGGTGGACCAGGCATGAGAATCTGCAGAGCAACCAAATGAGAATCTACCTGTCCTGGAGATGGCTTGGGGAATTAGTTGTGTGTGCAGGCTGCACCCTAAAACAGTCAGAGCCGGATAAACCCATATACTGGAACTACACGCGCCTTTAAAGTCGCACGCCGATGACGTACGTGTTGCTGTGGAAACCAACTGGGCTGCTTTAGCTCTCAGAGCTGTTTTTACAATAAAGGGGAATCATGTTTCTAGGTTTATTTACTAAATATTTAAAACTTTCCTCTTAACGTGTAGGTCGTATAAGTATTTGTGGCTTGACTGGACACGTTTAGCAGCTGAAAGAAACGTATTTATGCTAAAAACGGTAGAATGGGGTCTTTAGGGGCAGATGAAGAAGAGGTAAATCGAGCCCTCAAAATTCTCATTACAGACAAAACTGAACAGAGCTTTGTGCAGGTGCTTTTAAACCTAAAGGGTAAGTGACATTTTATCATATCTGTTGTTCTTCATTATTGCCTAGTTATTACTCTGATCTGCAGAGAGAAATACCCAGCAGGACGTTCACTTGTTTACATACACTACATGGACAACAGTATTGGGACGTCTTACCATTACACCAACAGGGATTTTAATGACATTGCAGTCAAATACAGAGACTTTAATATGGAGTTGGTGCTAGTGGCACCTCTGAGGTACCCTTGAGCAAGGTACAGCACCGGCCGCTGTGTTCCTGGCTGCCAGCTGCTTCGCTTGGTGAATGGGTTAAATGTGAAGGAAGAATTTCGTGCTGTTCACACTGTGTGGTACGTTCACGTATGACAGAATGGTCACTTTACTTTGCACGTTCCAGCTATAACAGCTTCCACTCTTCTTAGACGGCTTTCCACAAGATTTTGTGGTGTTTCTGAGGGAATTTGTGCCCATTCACCCTGTAGAGCATTTGAGATCAGGCACTGATGTTAGACAAGAAGGCCTGGCTCACAATCTCCGTTCCAGTTCATCCCCAAGGTGTTGGATGGCGTTGAGGTCAGGGCTCTGTGTGGGCTAGACAGTTTCTTTGACACCAAACTTATCCAACCATGTCTTTAACCATGTCTCCCTAACCACTAGGCCACCACAGCTGGGGCGGCCAGTGTCCTAGTATTTAGGGAGTTAAAATCCCCGGACTGCTAGTGATACCACTGAGGTTCCCTTGAGCAAGATACCGTCCCCACACACTGCTCCCCGGGCTGCCCACTGCATCACTTGGTGAATGAGTTTAAATGCAGAGAAAGAATTTCACACTGTTCACACTGTGTACTGTGCTGTGGTGTGTTCACACGTGACTATAAGGGGCCACTTTACTTTATGGACCTCACTTTGTGCACTAGAAAACAGTCATGCTGGAACAGAAAAGGGCCTTTCACAAACTGTGTCCACAAAGTTGGAAGCATGGTGTTGTCCAAAATGTCTTGGTATGTTGAAGCATTAAGATTGCCCTTTACTGGAAGTAAAGCGCCTAGCCCAAACCCTGAAAAACAGGTGTGTCCCAGTAAAAGCTGACCTTAAATAAAAATAGTATTACTGGAAACATGTAATGACTGTAAAGTAGCCATCAAACCCTTTGTATACTTTTCTCTGTACAGCTGCAAAAGAACCTCAGCCGGCCAGCATCTATAAGCAGAGAAAATGAACTCTATTAGTTTGTGTTCTGCCCTTTTTGGTATCCTCAAATGCTCAAAAGTCAGAAGTGTGAGCAGCAGGGAAGCACAGCAGGTGCTGATCCAGCATAACAGAATGGAATGAAACACAGGAAGAATAAAAAGGAGATAACTCACAAAAGTGTGTGAGAAAAAGTGTGTGAACTGTTTGAAAATACACAAGATACAAATAACTTGAAATGGTGCTCAAACGAAGGTAGTAAAAGACAAGTTCCTGTCCATATACAATATTAACTTGATAATTATGTTGACAGAGCTTCTTGGCAGAAAGTCTGTGGGAGACCAGAGGGATCTAGAACAATGTAAACAAGACCTTTACCACCATAGCATACTGGCGTACTGCTCTGCTGCACTGAAGTTTAACCCTGCTAAAATCGAAGGAGGTTATGTCTCTCTTACGCAGATGGCAGACATTATCAGGTAGGACAACATTTACTTTTAGTGATGTTATTTTAACTAGCACAGGAGGCATTTGTTTTAATCAGGTCTGTTTTTATTCAGCACATGCTGTGTAGGTATGGGTTCCATGAGTGACAGGGAAGCGTTTCTCCACCAGTTTCTTCCATCAGTAACAGAAAACCTGCTGTTCCTCGCTCACCGCCTGATGAACAGAGCCATTGTGGTGGGAAATATGACAAACACAGCCCAACTTCTTTGTTCTTTTAATTCAAATAATTTTGCACATATTTATTCATTTTATTACTTAATCACTTCAGTATCACTTCAAACTAATAACTTAGGCCTGGCGGTGTTTCCTCTCCTACAGGATAAAGGACAAACTCAGATGCTCCGTCTTTTTAGGAAAGTCTTTGATTCTCTCAGCTGGCTTCTGGGGGCTTACAGTCATTTAATTCCTGGTGGTATGACTTTATTTTACATTTTAAGATGAAACACACAAAGTGCCATCAGAAAGTATTAATACCCCCTCACTTTTTCCACATTTTGTTACTTTACAGACCTATGTTACAAAATCTACGCACAATGGTCCATAATGGCAAAGTGAAAACATATTTTCAGACTTTTTCTTAAATTCATAAAAAATGTAAACTTTTAAACACAATAGGTACATGATTGAACGTGATTTTGAATGCCACGCGTAAGCTGTGTTCGAAAAGTGCACTCGTTCACTCGCTCACTCATTTACTACATAGTGTTTGCTATATAGGGGGGTTAACTAGTGAACAAGGGGAGGCAACGTTTAGTTGATTTCAGACACTTGAGATACATTTACATTTTTACTAACTGTTAAATAGTGTGCCGGATCTGGACAATTTATCTCTGTTGCATAAACACACGTCTCTGTATTTGAACAAACTGAATATTTCTATACCATTCAATATATTGATCTCTATTTGTGTTAACTGTAATAAACAGCAACGTTTAAAATCTGTGCATATCTTTTTTTTTTCTGCACAGATAGTAGCCTACTAACATGATGGGGATTGCAGCATTTATTATGCTAACAGTGTACATTTTAAATACAAATAAACTGTGGCTATACAAGTTACGCCTATCCATACACAAAAATATATATAAAACAATGTAACCGAAGGTTTTTAAACTGTGGCTATCTCGCGTACAAGTTTTTTTTCCCTAAAGCTTTTTCAGTAGCTATCCTAGCTTGCTAACATTCTGGAGATATGGATCCAATTCGAGCATTAATTTTGATAATAATTGTCAAGATACTGCTGCTGAGACAGAGGAGAAGACGTAATGCCATCATGGCGAGGCATCTGAGACGTATTTTGCTCCTCAGACATAATCAAATGCCAACGGTAAACATTGTGATAACACCTAGCAGCTAATGTTAGCGACCTACCTTCATGTAGTGTACAGTGTCTGGACACTAGATTTTGGCATGTCGCGTGGCGATTTTGTAGTGCACTAACTAGTGGGTGAAATTGACAGTTGAAATTTCGAACAACACTACAAAATGGCTGATTCACTACATAGTGCCCTACATAGTGAACGAGTGCACTTTTCGAACACAGCTATTGTTTATATAAGGTATGACAGTTGACGTGCATATCAGAGCAGAAACCAAGCAATGAAGTCCAGGGAATTGTCTGTAGACCAGATTGTGTCATGGCACAAATCTGGGGAAGGATACACAAACATTTCAGCAGCATTGAAGGTCCCAAAAAGCACCGTGGTCTCCATTATTCGGAAATAGAAGAAGTTTAGGACCGCCAGGACCCTCTGTAGATCTGGCCGCCCGACCAAACTGAGTAATCGGAGAAGAAGGGCCTTGGTCAGAGAGGTGACCAAGAGCCCAATGGTCACTAAGGTTTAGCTCCAGCAATCCCTTGTGGAGATATGAGAACCAATCAGGCCTTTATGGTAGAGTGGCCAGACGAAAGCCACCCTTCACTAAAAGGCTTATGGCAGCCTGCTTTGAGTTTGCCAAAAAGCACATTAAGGATCCGTAGACTGATGAAACCAAAATAGAACTTTTTGGCCTGAACTCCAAGCATCAGGTCTGGAGAAAAACAGGCACTGCTCATCATCTGGCTAACACCATCCCTACTGTGAAGCATGGTGGTGGTAGTGTCATCCTATGGTGATGTTTTTCTGTGGCGGGAATTGGGAGACTAGTCCGCATAGATAGTAAGACGACAGCAGCCAAATATGGAGATATTCTTCAAAAAAAACCTGCTCCAGAGTGCTCTGGAACTCAGACTAGGGCAACAATTCATATTCCAACATGACAATGACCCAAAGCACACAGCCAAGATAACAAAGGAGTGGCTTCAGGAGCAGCCTGTGAATGTCCTTGAGGGGCCCAGCCAGAGTCCGGACTTGAATCCAATAGAACGTCTCTGGAAAGACCTAAATATGGCTGCCAACTGGCACTGCCCACCCAACCTGACTGGGCTTGAGAGGATCTGCAGGGCAGAGAAAATCCTCAAAAACAGGTGTGCCAAACTTGTTGAGACTTGAGGCTGTGACTGCTGCTAAAAGGGCTTCAACAAAACATTAAGCTACAGGTGTGAATATGTCTGAAACACTGGATTAATAAGCTTTTGTCAATAAAACATTTGCATAAGCAACTACGCAAACACACCTTAGCGCCCTTTATCGTATGCATTTGAATGGGGGTATTTAAGAGGAGAGAAAATAACTCTCATAGTGAACAGGAACGACAAAGGAAAATAAGTGGAAAAAACGCTTAAGTTTCCAAAACTGGAATTCAAAGAAAATGGAACTCCTAACAACTGCAAAACCTGGTAGACCACTAAAACTGCTCCCCTCAGATGAACAGGTCTCAAACAGGAGTTTTCATGTTTGAGGACAATATAAAGCTTCACTTGATTCACAAAATCAAGCTGGAAAAAGGTGGACTCACTAAATACAAATAAATGTGGGAAACATTGTGTCATTTTCTGCTAAACAGAAAATTCTGTAGAAAACATTCTGTTAAACCTTTTCTGTTTTTATCCTGAGTGTACTTAATGGCTATTTGACCAGAAATTAAATAAATAATTTCTTCCACATGATACAGTAAATGATACAGTAAATGTAACAGTAGAATTCATGTACAAATAGTTTCTGCATTGGCAGTATAATGTAACACTGGATAACTAGAGCTCATTCTTTTGTGTTTGCTCTCTTCTGCCCAGTACTTCGCTCCAAACATTATGAGAGTGTACAGATGTGTGAAGATGATGAAGTCTCTGCAGTTACACTGATGTTGTGGTACAATCTGTTCAGGACAAACAGGTACTGGATTTCACAGGCTTTTATATCTGCTGGAAATGCTCAGTGTAAACCTGTATGTTATATATATGTAATACAGAGATAGAATCTCTCTCTCTCTCTCATATTCATATATATATATATATCTCCATGTCCGGACTTAGACAGAGAGAGAGAATAGTGCATGAATTTAATATTCCAAATACTGTTTAAAAGTTAATAGTTCAGATTCAGATTCAGATTTTATTTGTCACATACAAATAAAATCTGCTTTGCTTTTTTTCGTGTTTTCGTGCTTTGCTTTTCAGTTGTCATTTTTTCATATTCTGCAGTGCAGCGGTAATAGAGATGGGAAGAAAAGCACTGAGCAGTGTCGTGGATGACATTGTGTATAAAATGTCCAGCAGCTCCAATCCTGTGATCGGCAGCTCCGCCACAAAAATGTTGCTGCTGATCATAGAGCGGCACAGCCAGTCTCTACAGCTCCTTCACAAACACTACAAAGGTAAGCAGGACTGTACTTCACCCCACATTAGATCTGCCCTGCTTTGCTTCTCGATTGTCAAATTTATACAACTCAAATAAACAGTAAAAAGTGTCTGTTGTGCTGATACTTCACAGCCTGCTTTGTATGTTTTAAGAGTGTAAAAAAAAACAAACCCCAATGAGATTTACATTTAGAGCCATAAACCACAGCAAAGGGAAACCACAATCCTCACTAGAGTTCACTGGAATTAGGGAATATGGAATATGGGTTTAACCGTGGTGGGTTTGCACTTCGATTTTGCAAGATCTAACATGCTGTTGTCTTGGGTAAATTATTCCCTTATCATTGAAAAGTTGCTTTTGGCAAAGACAAATTACAGTCAATTTGCTATTACTGTGAATCGGTGGGCTTTTAGACGTCTTAAATATTATAAATATAAAATAAACCACTTGTAAATAAGCTTAAACTATGAAGTCTGCTCGAACTCTTACAATGTTGATCATTAGTGCCCAACAGCAAATTTGGTTATTGTTTAAAATAGAGAAAAATGCTTTACATGAAATGTAAAAATGTTATATAACATTTAGAGATAATACATGTGCTTTATCAGCAAGGTTTCTGTCAATGCTGATAAAACCGTGGAACCTTAAGATCAGCTGCGTATATCAGTTAAGCTCAACTACATTAGGGCATATTAGTTTGACTGTAGCTGCTAATGAATTTATAGTAGTTACTGATTGATTTATTGGAGTTGCTAAATAATCTGAAGATTATAATCTGAAAAAGTCTGAAGATTAATAACGAAATAATATTTCTACACTCAAAGGGGTTGAGCAGAGAATGTTTATTTTTGTGACTTGTTTTAAAAAGCTTTTAACATTGGAGAGACTGTCGGATGCAGTGCCTCTGTGTTGTGCCCTGCAGGGTTGGATGATTTAGTGAGGAAAGACTGGCAGGGTAAAGGCTTTGATGCTGCACTGGAGCAGCTTATCGATCGACTGCAGGCTGAAGATCCTGAAAGAGGCTCTCAGGTTTGCATTTTCAAGTCTATTCAGCCACAGTCCTGGCAACACCGGTGTGTTGTGTTTCTCCTGCCCTGACATTCCCTGAGCAACTCATTAGCAAGGAGGGCTGCATAATAAAGACAAAATAGAAATATTATTGCTACATATCTATTATATTATTGCATAGCAATTATAATAGCACTTATTTCGACATATCAGTAATGTGGCCAGGCCGGCCTGCGTGTATTCTGACCAGTATAGGTTACTTTTGTTATACCAGGGGTGCCCAAACTTTCTGTCTTAGAGGCCAGCATGCAGTGTTTGTGGTGGCTTGAGGGTCAAAAAGACAATTTAAAAATTAGTAAGTATGTAAGCTCTAAATTTAAACAATTGTATTCTGTATCATTACACTTTGGTTTGTTACTAAAGTATGTAAAAAAATACAACAAAAGACAAATTCAAGGTTAAACATTTATACATACTATAAAAATATGTGTCTTTTCAGTGAGTGAAGGAGAGAGGTTAGGGTGTCATTCTGGTGAGTGGAATCAAATGTCCTCATGGGTCTGCAGGCCACACTTTGGATTATATAAATTATATAAGCACCTTTGAGCTGCAGAATATAAATAGTTTGATAGACTATTATTCAAGTGAACTAATAATGGATCAATTGGTTAAATGTGGCTTGAATACGTGAAAAGATATAACAAAAATGTGTTCACATAGATATTACCTGATAGGTAAACTGCTGCCCTCTTGAGTTGTAAACTCACTGTGGTCGCTTTGAAGACGTTGTCAAAATTCACAATGGAAATACTTATTGGCAATATAAAGGGGTAGAAACACATGTAGAAAGCTCCAGTCATTGCATATTGTGAGATGAATTCTAACACTGTGTTTGTGTTTTGATCAGACTAAATACTCATCTGAGGAGCTAATTAGGGCTGCCTGTGTGATCCAGGCAGCCTGGAGAGCCCATCAGACCAGACGCAGGATAAAAAAACTTCCCAGAGCAGTTAGTGCGTTACAGCGGAGCTTCAGGTGACTTCTCCCAATCATAATCATATTTCGAGATCATAGCTATCATGTTGTCATATTGTCAGATTGGAATTATTCTGTAGAAGAGAGTTGAAAGCTCTAGGGAGCATGAAGTTAATTTATCTACTTTTCACCTGCGTAGAGAGAGGAGACGACGACAGCAGGAAGAGACAGAGAAACGTCGCGCAGAAGAGGACTTGCGCCATCACGTGCTTCTGCGCAGACAACGAGCCATTCGCCAATTCCGCCAACGACAGCTCCACCTGATGGAGATTCTGCCTGCAGGTAAAACGCACGTGTACAGCGAAGGGATGTCATATCTGTGGCATACACAGATATGAAGAATATGCCTACTGCCTGCAAGTAGGAGGATTTGTGAATGTGTGAAGAATGACAATGAAATGAGTGTGTGGGGTGTGTTTTGCAGACCAGGTGGCACGGTACCTGGGTGAACTGGAGAACAGAGCAGCTCTGCTGATCCAGAGCGTGTGGAGAGGACACAGGGAGAGACAGAGCTTTAAGACACGCAGATACCAGCTCAGACAGCACAAAGCTGCAGTTACCCTGCAGAGAGCCGTAAGTGGGCTTTAAACAGCCAGACACACTGCACAACCACACTTACTTAGTTAAGCACAGACAGATTAGCTCTAAGGGTACTTTCTAATCATACCATGTCTGTAGGAAGGCATTATTTAATATGAGTAGTTATTATTATTATTATTATTATTATTATTATTATTATTATTATTATTATTATTACTAGGTATTATTATTCAACCGAGTTGGTTTAGACTGTTGGCAGCCATATAGTAGAATTTTCTGTCCTCTCTTTTCGTCTTCATGCTTCTTTAAGGCCACTCAATGTTGTTAGCATTTACAACAATGTTTATATAGTCTCTCAAAAGAGTCCATCTTTCTTGAAGGAGTGAGATGTTTGCTGTATGTTTGAGGTTGATAGTCTGAACATGATATTCCCACTTTTATACTTCATATGGGTATGGAGTTATATGCATCATACTGTACATGAAAACCTTTTTTTCAAGCGCAACAGGCTGACTTAATGCTCTAATGATACACACTGTGAGAAATAAACTATTGGAAATGCCATAGCTTAAAATAAACAATCCTTTATTCTAAAGCAGTAGTCTGAATTAGTTGATGGGTTGCATCAGGAGTGTTAGAAGCTGGGAAAACACTAAAATGTGCCTAGCAAGGGTATCTACAGGACCAGCTCATAAATACAGTTTTTAATGTCATTTTAAGAATAGTTTTATATGATATGTCTGCACCAATAAGCCATAACATTAAAACCACATAAATCAGTCTTGAACAACTTAGGGCATACCGCTGAAAAAGGCCACTGTCATACTGAATACCGTTGCCATGTAGGAGTGTACTTGGTCTGCAACAATGTTTAGGTAGATGGTACGTGTCAAAGTAACATCCACACTGACATAGATCAAGGTGTTGACTTGCTCCCTAAATTCCCCAGATCACAATCCAAGGTCTTACTTGAGCATCTACAGGATATACTAGACAAGTCAATGATCCATGGAGGCCCCACCTTGCAACCTTACAGGACCTAAAGGATCTGCTGCTAACATCCTGGTGCATAAAAGTTATAAAAGTTATAATTTTTAGTCAAGGCCTAAAATTAGATGGTGTCAAAACACCTTTAGTAGCATGTGTATTAATCTTGAAATTAGTTTTTCAAAAACGTAGAATAATTAAAAATCAAATCTAGCTTAAGTTTTGAGTAAATGATTTGCTGAGCTTTATTCACTTTGCTCTGGCTTTCTTTGTCTGTATGTATGTTCTGTTTGTGTGTGTTTTTGTTTAGATTCTGAGGTTCCTAAAGCGACAGAGGTCTCAGAGGAGTGTTCTGACTCCGTGGAAAGGTCCCAGAGGCCTGACTGACAGCAGGAGAACAGAACTGAGGAGACAGATAGAAGAGCACATCTCCCTTTACCCCGTGAGTTAACACACCTTTGTCTTGCAACAATTATCACTTATAATTGTATGTGAATGTTTGGATACCTCTGGGAAAAGTGTATTCTGTTAATCATCATTGTGAAAATAAGTACTTGTTTGCTGTGGCCAATCATGGCCAGGAGTCCAAAAGAGCACAACTGGCTTTGCTCTCTGGATGGGTAGGATCTCCCCGTCACTTAGTGTGGCGCTAGCCATTGGTACCATGCTCAGTGTTCTCCTCCAAGCGTGTTAAACTGTCAAATAGTGTTGTGTTAGTGGCAGTACAACAATCTGCACCCTCCCTCACCCTCCCAGTGTTTGTGGTTTCATGTAATTGGGAGAATTATAGCTAGTAGGTGGAATTGGACATGACTACAATAAAGAAAAAGAAGTACTCCTGCACATCTGAAATCTCATATATATATATATATATATACATATACA
>JBBIGA010135403.1:1463-21411 GCA_037576975.1 Alestes dentex | reverse complement strand
TTATGCATATTATTTGTCTATTTCTCATCATTATCAGTGTTATAAACTGACTATAAACTGTATAAACTTAAAGGGAGGACTTTTCAGCAGGGTTGCATGAATCGTCAGGACACCAGCACCCATGGTCCAGAGCCACGATCAGAACAGTATAACAGGCACCTTAAGAGCAACAGCAAGTTAACATTTATAAATCTGTTTTCACAGATGCCAGCAGAAACATTTTTCTTTTATCAGGGAGCAGCAGAAACAGTCAGTATGTTCAGCAGCGAGGGTTCCTGGTAAAGTGAGGCGAAGCATCGAAAAACAAACTTTCAAAATAAGAGTAATTAAAAAACTGCATTAATGCACGAAAAAATAATTGTCGGCGTTAATTAAATAATGTGTTAACGCGATATTTTGTATATATATGTATAGTGATTCCATCACTTTTATTTATTTATTATTTTTTGCTGGAGGTTGACCTGAACAACGCTATCATGGGAATGAACGTTGCTGTTATGTCTGGACAGGCCAGCAATGTGTGTAACTTATTTTTTCAGTCTCAAATTGTGTAAAAGTCGATGTTTAAAATTTGTAAAATGTCTGAATTGATCTTAAATACACCCTGTGTAATTTATTTTTAACCATGTCTCAACTGAGCAGCTTGGAAGAAAGTGCATACAACTATAAAACAGTTATTTATAGTAAAATAATTATAGTAAATATTTTCTGGTTTTCAGTAAAAACAAATCGCAAAAAAGATAAGAATGGTTCAAATAGTCTTGCTAACATTTTAAGTAACAAAGATTTGTCAGAAGCAAAATACATTGTTATGGAAAAGAACTGTATATCTTAAGGAAAATAACTTTTAAAAATCAATGAAAATCAGTGCAAGTCTATGAGAAACACTACCAGGGAATACATACCACTGGAGCAGTATGTATGCCAACCCTCTGTTGGCAATGTAGTTTCTATCTATCTATCTCCACACACATATATATATATATATATATATATATATATATATATGATTTATGGGAATGATTTTAAAAAACAAATTGTATAAGGTTGAGATCCCCTTTCTTCTCGTTTTCTCTCTCCAGTGGTGAAACAAGGGCTTACATATTCAAAAGAATCAGTAAGTAATAAACACTGTTATGGTGGCCTTCTCAGCAGACGGTCATGGAAATCAGTGTAGTGCTCTTTGCTCTTCGCCTTGCTTATACTTATTCCTCCATGAAACAATATGGGATTTTGGCTGTGCTCTTTTCAACTGGCCTGGTTAGAGGTAAGAGGTAAGAGGAATCATATACTGTTGCCACTCCAGAGTAGTCCAAATTGCATGAGGATTGCTTTGGAATAACTGCAATTGCCAGGCAGCAGGGTTTTTTTTATCTTTCACAAAATTGCTGCCAGTGTGAGATCTAGGCTGCATTAATAACTCTCATTAATTCCATTTAGCACATCAGCTAGTTTCATAAATTAATTGTGTCTGATCAACTGTTTTTTTGTTTTCATGTTCCACATATCAGTCATGTAGTGCTTTTACTGTAACGAACTTCACTGCAATTAACTATGCCCTACCTAGCTCTTCACAACGTCAAATCTTTATTTCCCTCCTTCATCTTTTCCAGCACACATGCACTGAAACGCAACCTGCTTGGAAGTTCTTACCATGCACATTTAACCTCGATCGGAAACCTTCAGCTCGAGCACAGTTAACCATAAACAGAATCCTGCAGCTTGAGCACGTTTAACCCCAAATTAAATCCTGCAGCTTGAACACATTTAACCTCTATTGGAATCCAGCAGCTTGAGCACATTTAATCTTATCCAAGAATCCTGCAGCTCGAGTATTTGTAACAGTGTCCAGAACTGTTTTGGCTTGACATTTCCTGGTTCAAGCATACTTAAATAGCAATCAAAATCTCAAGGCTCATTTTAACAGCCATGAATGCAATGGCTAGAGCACATCTGATTCTGAACTGGTTTAAATCTAAATTGCTGTGTAACCATGAAGCATTGAGCTCATCACTAAACATGGAGAGACTCCTAGTGAGAGAAAAATAGAGTTTAGGTTTAAAACCTTTACATCACTTGGAATTCTTATATATCCATCCATTTTCTACCCCTTTATCCCACACTCGGGGTCGGGGGGGGACTGGAGCCTATCCCAGTTGCTACAGGCGAAGGCGGGGTACACCCTGGACAGTCGCCAGCACGTCGCAGGGCCACATACAGAGACAGACAACCATTCACACTCACATTCACACCTAGGGGCAATTTAGTGTGTTCAATTGGCCTATCCCCAATGTACGCATGTTTTTGGCGGTGGGAGGAAACCGGAGTTCCCGGAGGAAACCCACACAGTCACGGGGAGAACATGCAAACTCCACACAGAAAGACCCTGCGTCCAACCCGGGAGTTGAACCCAGGACCTTCTTGCTGTGAGTATATATGTATATATATATATATATACAGAGTAACCCCCGCTTTAACGCAGATCAGCAGTCTCGGTTTCACAGACTTTTTCATGTTTTCTGTTTTGTTCTTCTTAAAGCCCTGTACTTTTTTTTACTGTAAATTAAATTAATTTGCTACTGTATTTACCTGCTTATACCAAAGAAAACGACAGCACATACCAAAGAAAATGAGTGTGCATGAATTACAGTAAGGTCTATATAAGGTTACTATCGTTATTTTACATTCTAGCACTGCCGGAGTTCAGTGTAAACTGTACAGTATGAATATGGGTTTACAGTTATGTTTTCTTTAAGGTTAATGTAGTAAGCTTAGTTTAAAATTAAATTAAAGTGTTTTGGGAGCAAAAAAGAAATTGTACCTCTTCCACAATTAAATCTGCATTTGGTACAATTTCACTGCAGAACTAAAGTGCCCAACAAGCTGCACGCACTCTATATAAAAGGATGAGGCAGAACGTGACATTCTCAACCTAGAGTAGCAGCCGCACTCGTCTTCTTGAGCAGCCAACGGTAAAGGTTAAGGCAATGTCCCCAGCCATTGGTAATTCTGTAGGTAGCAAAACACATGTGAATTGTTTTTTAAAACAGCTACTTAGCCTTTTTGTTTTTTTTACGTCTGTTTATTTGCTCAGCTTGCTGTCAGTTGAACAGAGCGGACAGCTCCATGCTGCTAATTGCGAAACGCCTCGGCCACCGCTGGTGGGTTTATTGATTGCTCATCCTAACATTTCAGACAACTTGAATGACAAGGAGATCGATGAAGCAGAGGCCATGAATTAGTAGCTTTCAAGAGGGTATCCAGGCCTATCCGTTCAGAGTGCTGCATGAATCCTTTTGCCTGAATCCATGCTTAAAAAATATCACGGGTTCGAGGCCGTGGCACTGTAATGCCGTGCCAGATTGGTCGACTTGTTCAGAAGTTTGACTTATTATTTATTTTAGTTGCTAAGAACAACTTCAGAATTTCCCTGTAGATTCGATGATTATTTTAAGGTTAACAGAGGGGAGAAATAATCGTTTCTGCACAACAGCCATTACAAGAATAAAAAAAGCCAGTGTGCCTCGAATGTGTGAACCTCACATCTCACAGCTCTGATTCTGACTCTTATTTGAGGAAGCAGGATACAGCTCGCTGCATGATTCAAGGCAAAAAAACATGGTGAGAAAACTTTCTGGAATTATCTGCATCTCTGCAGGAGTGAATTCTAAAACGTGATCAGATCTTCATGTGCACTCCTACATCAGGTACAAATGACGACCTTGGGCCCGTCAGTCAATTCAAATCACTTTAAAAACTTTTTTTTTTATTCTGTACTATGTCTTCTCCTTTACTGCAAACAGAAAAATGTAAAAACTCTGCTCAGATATATTCTGTTGTGTTCTTATTTGTGTAGACTCACATCTAACTAGTTTCCAAAAGTAATGTTAATGAAGGCTTAGCTCTGCCCGCATTAGGCGCAACCATGTTGTGTAAAATGTAGCTAGAATATCCATAAATTTGCTTTCTACTAACAACATTCACACAAATGGTGCAAGTTTTCTGAGACTGTACTGAGTAACGAAGCTCTGCGGAGTTCTAAAGTTTCCTTGCGGTTGCAAAACCTATTTTCAGCATAAGCTTTTGTCTACATTGAGAATTAAAGAGAGAAGTCTTACTCCACCCTCATTTTTTGCACAGGTTCTTATTAATATGGGCTGTTCTTCTTTGTGGAAAACAACTAATTCCAGCATTTAAAACAGTCTCCCTTTTTACTTTCTTTATCTTCAGACCGGTTAATAAAGAGGAACCTTCAGGGAACTAATGTTTTTTTTTTTTTTTTTCATTTAATGGAATCACAATTGTTTTTAAAGACGTGTTTGTAGAGCTATTCTTAATTTTCTTAAAATGCCTACAGAAAATTAACCAATTAGTATTTTGTTTCTATGTGTTAAATAGGGGACAGAAATATGTCAGATTAGCCTCCAGTGTAATTATGAAGTGACTGTGGAATTAACCAGTTTATCCAGCGAGGGGGAACAATTTTGCGAGGGAAAATGTCCCGAGACCTTATAGATGTTCCAGCTACGTGAATACCAGCAGAGGCCATTAGGTTTATGGTAAAGTATATGTTAATATATCCTGAGCAAAACTCATGATTTGTGACCAGTCAGTGCTAAAGATTAGATTTGGAAAAACAAATCGAAACTGTCTGCAGTGGGTCCATGGTCTAAATGGCAGAAACCCAACCCAAAAAAACAGTTTAGTGCTTTTAAGATAAATATAAGATCACCCATCATTATTCAAGTCCACTAATGGAAAGGTGGAGTGAAGCAAGATCAGCTTTGCTGAGTCATGGATGAGGACATCTATGAAAAATTATTCACACGGGTCAATAAAGACGAAAAGTTCAAACGGGTGAGACAAAGTGCTCCATCGGAAGAAGGAAGCCCCCCTACAAATGTAATTAAACCTTGTGTCTTGACAAACAAAATAGCATTTGTTTAAGGGCTCGATAGTGGAGGGCTGATGAAGAGCTAGCAATCCATCAACTTTTTTTTGTATCAACAGTCACTTTGATTCAAATTAAACTCCATAAATCAAACAACTTATCCATTTTCAAAGACCATAAATGAATAACTACAAAGTACAGAGTTAAGCAACCTACTGCTCCAGGACTACTGAGATGATTTAAATCTGCAAGCCATGTGATAAGGTGGTGAATGAAACGCATCCATAATTTGGAGATGAAACACTGTCGTACCGAGTTGTGGTGCTCTGCTGACCTCTTGTGACTAGAATGCACAAGTGTTTGTATAGGGCCAATACTGATAAATGTCTCTCAAAAACCTTAGAATCAGAACTCAAGGTCAATCCCAGTGCCAAAGAGAATTGCACAATCTTTCTAACATATCTAAATCTGCACCTTGTTGACAATTATCCACCCAGCAACTCAATGATACATTGGAGTGCAAAGCAGTGGCCTTTAAAAACTTTCATTTCAATTTAAATTTCAACAATGGCACCAAAAAATCTCAAAGTTAATTAAACATCAAGGTCAATACCTACTTTCTAAAACCCACAAATCTGTTCTTTGTTAACAGCATAAAGATAATACTGAGCCTTGAACATTTAGTGGAGTCATGAGGACTATCTGTTCCTGCTGCACAGTTTTTGCCACTTTAACTTTGCAATGGTTAGGTTAGAGTCATGTAAAAAAAAAAAAATAGAGAATTCTGGCAACATGGATTGGTGTGGAAACAAGGACGATTACACAGAAAATAACCTTGTCCCCACAGTTTAGTAAGGTGAATGATCTGTGATGTTTTGGGGCTGTTTTTCACTCCACAGGCGCCACCTTGTTAAAACTCAGAACCTAAAAGATCCAGGAGATTTTAAATGAAAATCAGCCACAAAGCCAAAACTGGTGTCATGGTTGGCTCTTCAATGCAAACAATGTATTAAACCTTAACATCAGGGACAAATGATAACCTCAGGCCTGTCAAACAATTCAAACCACTTTTTCAATTTATACCAAGTCTTCTCTTGTACTGCTCTCATAAAAACTCAAATGGGCACAAGGCAGGGAATCACCCTGGATGGAGACCACAGAGGAAATCAACATCACCATGAGGAGAACATGCAAACTCCACACACACAAGGCCAGGATGGTGGCACAGTGAGTAGTGCTGTGCTTCACACCTCAAAGGTTGGGGGTTTGAATCCAGGTATGTTCTCCTTGAGGTTGCATGGGTTTCCTCTGGGGTCTCTGGTTTCTCCCTCAGTCCACAGACATGAGCTTTGGGTGAATTGGGGATTATTGAGTGAATGGTGTGTCTGCCCTGTGGTGGGCTGGCACCCCGCCCAATGTGGGGCCCTGCCTCACGCCCATTAACCCCAGGATAATCTTTGGGTATCTACGAGTCTTACAGATCTCCTAAAGAACGCTCTACTAGGGCTATTTTTGTAACTACTGATTTACTGATTAACTACTTTTGCTTATTTTGCTCAAAATGCTAAATGTAAGAAGTATTGTGGTTTATGATGTAAGAAATCAAGACATTAAGTAGTGATGTCAGTTTGCCAAGAGAGACTGTTAGTCTGAGGGTCAGAATATGTTTCATGTGAAATGTATGTTGTTGACTGGGAAGGGCTTGGCAGCAGACGAAACGAAACTAATTTTTTGTCAACGGGGGTGGGGTCGAACAAAATATAATAGGAACATTTGATGATATGGTGGCCACTGTAAACAGATTAAACAAAAACTATTTTTGTGCAATGGATGAAAAAACATAGCGCAAACGCTCCTTTTAGCCATTTCATGTCACGTACAGTTTTGAAGATTTTTTCAGAAGTCCCCCAAGTATGGAGGTAGGACAAATCATAAAGTGAACCATGCATTACTGTAAGCCATCTCTGAGTGGCCATGTTTAAGCATACTTCAAACTGAAAGAACTGACATGCATGTTGCAAAAATAGTGAGGGAAGCAAACAAATATCCTAGACGTTAGTATTTTAGCCTGTTTGTAGGCTGATATTTGGCCCATACTATCAAATATGTAGAAATGAAAGGTTGCTAGTCAAAAAAGGTTGCTAGTCAAGAACATTCCTTGCGAGTGTAGATCGCCCTTGTAGCATGTGGGATGAGCCCAAGCGCGGACAGAGACAAGAGGGCTTCATTTCCTATGACCTTTGCACGTCACCTGACCTGTGCATGTGACAGGTACATAATGGTGTGGTGCCTGTACTGTTTAGGTACAAGCCTCTGATGATGCCTTTTTGTGTTAATATTAATAACAGGCTCATTTGGGTTATCAGTTTACCAGGTGGCATGTAAGAATCATGTAATGAGCAGTTAATGTTCATTAGATGGTAATGAACTAGTAGTTATAAAGAATTAAAAGTACTAATGTCAAGAGATCTGTAAGTTGTTCCTGTTGATACTTGAAGAATCTTATCATTAGCTCACTACTGAATTACTAGCCTTGAAAATTAATAGTAATAATTAAAGTACTAATGCAGCACTACTTATTCATTCTTGCACACTGTTTCCTGTTAACAACGGAACAATATTATCAAGTGTTACAGACTGATCCCCAGAGCTATCAGCTATGATTTTATGTTAGGGAAATCAAGATGTGACAAAGAAATGTGTTTTTCACCCACATTCAGTTTGTACTATGATGGGTCCTAGGTCTCCTGGTGTCAGATATAGAGAAGCAAACTAAGCCTTTTCATTTCTTCTTGTACGACAAGTTCCTCAGTGGTAATGATGAACCAGATGAGTCAACATATGGAGAAGCAGTGGCTGAATGTATAGTCTGCTAGAAAGTCAAAATACTGAGGAAATATAGAGGAAAATAGTACATTCAAAATTTGCACCATGCAATATTCATATTCATACATTCATTGCAATCAGCTTCGGTATTAAACAACAAAAAAAACCCTACCAAGATAGTTTGTCCTCCAGTATAAATCAAAGGGCCCAGTACTGCTCATCATGCCCATATGAAATACCCTGTACTGCTTTTATGAATTCAACTGTGGAAGGGCCTTGAGAAAATTTTCAAAGAATTTGTCGATTCATAGTCAGGTGCTTTTGAAATGCATTGCCAGATTGGAACAGCGCCTGGAGTAGTGAAGAGAAACAGGCAAGGAACGCCATCTTATAATGTGCCCAGTAAGTTATATTTTGAGATCTGGATACTAGTGACTTTAACTTAGTCGAGAGAATCATGTAACTGGAAGCCATTCTGAAATGAACAAACAATGCACAAGATTGTATGTTCATAGTACTCATGGTGGTGGTGGCCTAGTGGGTAGGATACTTGCCTTTGAACCAAGAGCTCATCGGTTCAAATTCTACCTTCAGCACACCACCAGTGGGCTCCTGAGCAAGACCCTTAACCCCAAGTTGCTCCGGGGAGGCTGTACCCTGTAGTTAGGGAACGGAAGCTGCTTTGGATATAAGCATCTGGTAAATGTAAATTTAACTGTTATAAGGTAAACCACATGAAACATTTTCCGGGGTCCTGTGTGTCGATTACCGCAATAGATGGCACACTATTGGAAGAAGTCAAGCCGGCATAGGCACTGTGATTCTCAAGGTAATGTTTTGCTGGAAAACCTTGCATTCTGTTTACCTTCAGCAGGATAATGCATCCTGCCACACTGTAAAATTCTTCAGGAATGATTTGAGGAACATAACAGATTTCATTGTGTTGACTGTGGGATCCCCTGGACAAACTAGTCGAATCCATGGAGACCTCACCTGAACACTTCCAGGATTTAAAGGATGAACAAGATCAAGAGTTCAGATCGGAAGGTCACAAAGTGGACCTTCACACTATTAAGCAGGAGGTTTTAATGTTATGGCCGATCAGTGTGTGTGTGTGTGTGATTTATTTTTTTTTTTATGCATACATTAACAGTAAAGCTCACAGCTGCTTGTAGTTTGTTCACTCCTGTCTTCCACACTAAACCCTGGTGCAGAGCAGCTTTTTCACGGCTGTATTTTTAGAAGTGTCGCTTTAAGTTGGTAAGCTAATACTGTGCCTTCTTTGTCTGTGTTGATTGAGTGTTTAATAAAAAACCTATCAAAGCTTCATCACATTAAAAGTCAAATCGACCTGTTTCAGCCGTTAAAACTGACTCAGTGACGACTCAGTCCTCGTATGTAAACATATTTACACTAACATTAACAATTCAATCACAAACATAGTTTCTAATGGCTACCTGCTAACATAAGTATGGACAAGGTAAAAGAGCTTCAGAGTAAAGTGCAGAATGCCCATTTACAAAAATATTATTATAGTTAAGAATCTTTATTTTTAAGACTGTAGCAACCTAGCTTGCCAGGAAACTAGTAAACATAGGAACACCCTTGTATAAATCAAGATGAAACTGTAACACTGCAGGCTACACAGCTTATCATCAGTTCAGCCAGCAGCAGTGAATAATTGTTTTTGTGCAAGGCGCGGATCTGCATCACTGTTGAAGCTTCATGAATGTGGGGGCTGCTCAGAGCTGGAGTTTTAAACTGATCTAATGATGCCTCTTGGCCAAAACTGAAAACTAGATTTGGTTGCTTTAAAATAAATGTGTTACAGTGGATTAGAAGTCTTTTTGAGATGATTTAACAAGAATAAATCTCACTTAAAAACAGGCTGAAAACAAAGTACAAATACACACATACACAATAGGTTGCATTTATTATCATAAATTGAGAGAATAATAACAGCTGGGTGCCAGTGTCATATTACTTAAATATTTAATTCTGCAAACATAACAGAACACCCTGAATACAAAGTTTAAATACTCAATGCATACAAATTTACAGCTTCTAGACATTTTTACCTACAGATAATTGAATGCACACTTTTCCAAATTCCAGTATAAATAAATGGTTAAGAGATATACATGAAGGCATTCTGATTAATGTGGAATTCAGTTGTACAGAAACTTGCTTGCTTAAAATTGCTGACAGTGATGACAGGATCCAGATGTCTGAAAGTGAAAGTATCTCATAGAATGAATTACATGGAATGGCTATTAATGCAATGCCCAATGCCTGAGACATTGTTTAATAACAGTTTTGTGTTTCACCCAAATTGTCTTTTTTTAAGACAGGTACCTGCAGGGCATTTTAAGCAAAAATAGTATTCAAAGAAATCTAATTTTCCACAATTTACCATTACTGTACCACTATCAACAGTACATGTTTACAGTCAGAGGAGATGTTTCTTTACTGGTAAATAAATTGGCCACATTTTTGTAGACACCCTATCACCATCAGTACAGAGAAATGCACATCGCTATTTCTTTAAAATGCACACAACACAATTTTACATCCAACCACTTAGAATTAATTTGTTCAAATCATAACAGGTGAATTATGCAGTAGAATTCACCTTTAAAGAAACATTAATTGCTTTTCAACCTACAACATACAAGGTTCATTTTACCTGAGATGTATATACAACCATTTTCTTTACTTGGCAGCAAAGGCAAATAAATAAATAAATAAATAAATAAATAATAGGAAAAAAAACTTGATTATGGTTTAAATAGTTTGTACAGAACTGTGCAAAAGTCTCAGGCATCTGAGCAAACTATGTGGACAGTTTAATTCATTTGTAAGCTGTGAATTAACATTTGAATAAATACAAATAAGCAATACCAAAAAAATCAATAAAATAACGTCACCAAGTATGCTGACATGCATGTTTTCTTCTTCTGTCTTGCTTACAGCTGTTGACACAATTATCACATTTTCCTAGGGAGATTTTGTTCCTTTAGGCTATTTATTCCACCATTGCTCTTTTCTGCTTTTTTTAAACACTTAATTTGACAAAAATACCAGAAAAAAATGGTTAATCTAAGTTTGACACGTCTCATCTTGATTATCTGTGTCCACTACTCATTTGTCTACTCAGCATCTAGTTTGTTTACAATTGTCCGTTGCTATGATGCCTGGACTGCACAAAGTAATGACGACTGTATTCATTACCTTATGGATCACCACCAGGGATAGGTGAGTGTTACAATAATGGACTCACCTACACCTGGGACCATCTGTTACAACTCAGGTCTTCCATACAATGCCAGATCAACTCATCTAGTGACTTCCCAGCAAAAATGCAACTGAGAAAAACAAGGAAGTGGGGAGGGGTGTGTATCATGTCGAGAAAGCAACCCCTCTCTACTCTCAGTCATCCTGCCCAATGTACAGAGCAAAGGTACCAGAGAGAAGAAGGAAGCCTGCATCATCGCCCTGACCCAAACGTGGCTGGATGAGGCAGTCCACAGTGCAGAGGCGGAAGAGTCTGCATGTATGTCAGCAATCCGTGGTCTAACAGCAATAAGATCCAAAGCAAGGTCTGTACTCCAAATCCAGAGGTACAGTCCATAATTCTTTGTCCCCTTTATCTCCCAAAGAAATTTCCTACTGTTGTCAACACTATGGTTATATCCCACTAAGCTCTAACATCAGAACGGCAGCTGAACTAGTGGCTAACAGTGGTAACAACATGCAGGGCAAATGTCCTGAAGCCCAAGTGTGTATTGTATTGTCACATTAACAGTTGTAGACTCGACAGTGTACCGACTGTGGCAAAAATGTCCTTAAAATAAGTGTGTTAGTGTTTGTCTTAAAATCCTTCATCAGTTTTTTGCTGCAATACTTTTTCTATGCTGCAATACTTTTTCTTCTATTCATGTTAATCTCCACAGGTGGGTTTCTAATTGTTTCCAATATGTGTAATTAATAGGGCACATTAAACTGATATGCACTGTTTCTTTTACAACTCGACCACAAAGTATTTCATGATTCCTGAAATGCACTTAAAGTCAAATATGTGCACGTCGATATTAACTGTATCTTGAAGAAATGTGTATAACTTCACATCAATGTACTCACTTTGCAGAGGGCAGATATTACATATGGGTAAAATGGTGTAAAGAGAGAACAACTAAGTGCAATATCTTAAGAGGGGTTTAGAATTGGGTCAGGCTTAATATAGATGAGACCAAACAATTACAATATACCATATCAGACTCCAATACAGATCTTTCACATAAGAGAAGGGCGGCCTTAAAATTTAGATACATATTTGGACTATAACTTTCATCAACCTAAGCCAAATACATACATGTCTGAAAACACTGATGATCAAGATCCAAGATCTCACTCTGAATCCTTAAATAACTATTTTATACTCATGTTTCCCAACCCTAGTCCATCATGCCCCTGTGCTCTGCACTTCCTGGTGCTTTTCATGCTCCCAAAACACCTGATACAAATCAAATAAAATTAAGTATTTTTCCTGAATTGAACTGGGTGTATGAGAAAAATGGGGGTCCAGGACCAGGGTTGGGAAAGTGTACATTAAATTACTGACTTAAGGCATAGAGATATTGTATGGCTTTAGTGATATGACTGTATACATGTACATTTCCATATAGGGCTTGGGTTCCTTCAGTCCCTTTATTGTGTGTGAAAGGCCACATGTGATCTAGTTTTCCATGTCATCTCGTCCACAAGGGACTTCCTGTATTTTCTTGCCGATGCAGTCTGCTATGCCTCTACTGCTGGCTGTGATCAGCCTCCGAGACATGAGATCAAATGGCCCTCCTGTAACACATCAGTACCAGTTAAACGTTAGTCCCTGATGTATAAACCTCACATACGACTGCCATAATGTAAATAACCTAAACATATATTAATACATGGAATTAAAGCAGGCAATCTGCAGATATAAGCTGTCATTCAACTTTGATTCACACACACACACACACACACACACGAATTGATAAAACATCACATCATTGCCCATATAAAAAAACTGGATCACAATTTCTATTTTCTAATTTGTAGTTATTTGTTGTATTGGGGAAAAATTAAACAACTAACAGTGATTATGTATGTATGTATCATTATAACGATTATAATGTATGTAATGCGTGAGGGGCAAGGTAAGCAGGATGTACATGCGAGATTCACAAACGTTTAATACAAAAAACAACCAAAAAAAACATAAATAAGGGTTACTGGGACAATGAGGGTTACAAAGAACAATATTAAAGGGTGAGACTTAAACACAATGGACAATGAAATTAAACTAAGACAAGTGTAAAAATAGGGTATTTAACAGGAACAGAGTCAACAGGGAGTATATGGAGTGATATACAAACAATCCACAAACTCAGACTGAAATACTGAGGGTGTTTATAGTAATAGGGAAAACCTGGACAGGGGAGGAGGCAGGTATGAGAAACCAGGCACTCCGGGGAAAGCCACCTCACCACGAGAGGAATGCGGGTGCCCATACATTTGCAAATAAATACCACATAATTTTAGTGGGCATGTTTCTTGGCTCTTAGGAGTCAGAAATCAATCAAAAGTTTAGTCACCAACCAAAGACTTTTGAGGCTGTGGTTGTTTTGATTTCATTATCAGGGGCTGACATAATTTTTTTGCGCTAGTACTCTAATGAGTAACTACATGAATGAATTGGCATGCACCCAAATTCAAAATTTTCTACCTCACCATGGACACTGGAAAAATTACAACTCAACCGCACCCCCCGTAATGGTCATACATCTCAATACTTTTGTCCATATAGTGCATGTTTACCCATGACCGGTACCTGTGATGTCCATGATGACTCCTCCGGCCTCAGTAACTACAGCTGCCCCTCCTGCCATATCCCAGCAGTGGATTCCCATGTGGTAGTAGGCATCTGCCGCCCCACATGCTACCAAACACATATTCACTGCTGCACTGCCGGGGGCACGGATCCTGGGGGAGGATGAGGCAGAACTTTTATCATTTTGATTAATTATAGTATGATTGCTTGTTCTGTATTGTTATCAGCTTAAACCTATGCAAGTGAGACTCCACAGAAAGTTAAAGTTATCACTAGGGTTTGGGTTGATCAAAGGCCTAGCGTTGTACGTACTGTGGGCTGTAGGTCAATAAAATAAAATAACATCTTACTTTTCACCTGTCTCAATAAACTTTGCAAAGTACAACTTTACCATGCCTCATCATTGACTCAGGAATCTGGGTATATTCCAATGGAAAATGCATCATAGTGGTGCAATTATTATCAATAGTTTGCAGATTATAACTGCTTTACAGTCACATCATTCAAATTAGTTTCTTGACTAGTTCACATTAGATGTTTTAAACCTGCAACACTAACCTAAAATGTCATTTTTAAATCAATTTTTAAATCCATTTATTTGTGATGTCTTAGAGGTGGACACATTTTTGTAAGCCTAGTCGGTCTTTGTTGTTTTCAGTTTTGTTTTTTTTGTGCTGCTTCTTCATTACAGTTTTTACCATTTTCAGCTGAAAACTTTAAGTGGCTGAAAGTCCAGCACACCTCTAATTAAAACATTTCCTTCTGGTTCCTTACACTACAAAAAGCCTAATATCCTAAACAGTTTGGTACAAGTGTAATATTGTTTCTAGTTTGGAACTCTCTCCTATTGCAGTCTCCTATTGTGGCCTGACAAGTGTAGATCTTCACAGCTTCACAAATCTTCACAAAGATGCCAAATGTACCTGTGCTCCTATTTCATGATTAAAAATATGTCCTCCCATAAGGGCCCAACCAGTAAAGGTACCATATGGTTATATCATACTATACAGCATGGGAAAATGTATTAGTCCATTGGAAACCAGCTACAACTAAAAATATTCTCAAGGTGGTAAGATATATAGGTCAGTACTCACCCATGAACAGGGATATTAAGAATGCTCTCCATGTTGGCCATCATGATTTTAAAATGTTCTGGATCTTTCTTGAAGCCCATTTCTGTCAGTATGAGGGATTTGGTGATGTCTAAGCAGGACAACGGGTATTAGTTAGCACCATCTTCTATTAGACCCATTAAAGATAACATGATTTCATATTTGGAGTGGAGATGGGCATGCTTCTTAGTATTTGTTTACTGTGCACTGACTGACCTTGTTGGCCAGAGACTTTGATAGGGACACCATTGCAAAATGCTCCTTTGCCTTTTCGGGCAGTATACAGTTTGTCCTCCAAGCAACTGTACACAATCCCAAACTCTATCTGACGAACAAAAACAGATAAGTGTGATAAGGATATACTATATTGCCAAAAGTATGTGAACACCACTCCTTATTATTGAGTTCAGGTGTTTCAGCCACACACATTGCAAAAAAAGTGAATAAAATCAAGCAAATAGCCATGCAATCTCCATAAACAGTCAGTGGCTGAAAATTTACTAAAGAGCTCAATGACTTTACATGTGGTACTGTCAAGGGACACCACACTGCCACAAGCCAATTTATGAAATTTCTGCCTTTCAAGATCTGCCCCGGGTCAATTATAAGTAAAATGGAATCAAAGCTGTAGCCTACAGTTTCACAAACTGGAGCCACCAATCCTGTGTCGCATGATAAAAAATATAATGAGTAATGCTGATGCTATAGCATACAAAGACAATTTAGATACTTATTTGCAGCCACCATTTTGGTAACAGTTTGGATAAGGTTATTTTCTGTGGCAGCATGACTGTGCTCTGTGCACAAAGCCAAAAATCCATGAAGACATATTTTAATTAGTTTGGAGGAACTCCAGAGGCCTGCAAAGAGCGCTGGCCTCTAACCAACTAAATAACTTTGGGACAAATGGAAATGTCCCAGACCTTTCCGCCCAATATGAATCCTTGACCTCTCAAATCCTATCCATCACAGGACAAATGATAAATAAGTCATTTGTAGGAAGAATTCCAAACATGACAACTGAACATGTTCATTTCTTACTCAACTGCTCAATGTCAACCAGTCTTTCTGAGTAGTAATTTTACAGCAGATGTAAAGTCATGAATTATTTGTCAATAACTGTAAATACTTTGTATTTCCAAAAATTAAATCACTCAATAGGCAAACCTGAAAAGTCTCTTAACTGCCTCATACAACACTGACAAAAGGTTTTAATATTTATGTGGTTTTAAAAATAGTCTGATTTTAAATTACATTCCCAGCCTCTCTTCATCTGTCTTTATTTAATAATGTATTTGTTACTTTGCCTTGAAGACTGAGATAAGTGCATGGTCTCTGTTCTGATTATCCGTCCTGCCCTCTGCTTTGGTTAAAAATATTCTGCTTTGTCCTAAAACATAGTTGGGCATAGGGTGAATGGGCAAGGAGACTGATGCATTTAAAGTCTGTTTTTGTAACATCACAAAAGCACGTAATTTATAACAGGCTGTTCCTGCAAATCGGTTTCCATACATGAACTGCATGGGCTGAAAAGTTAATGTTAAGCTTTGAAACTTGAACAATATTGATATTTTTCAAAAGTGAGTAAACATGTTTTTTTTTTTTTTTTATGACACAAGCCGTTTGAATGGAAAGCCCTAAATAGACTAGCACTGTATGAAAGCTAACCTTTAAACAGGAGACCCTGCATTACAGCACATGAAGACTTCATGCCCTGTTAGCTTCCACTCATTGTTAATCTCATTAGCATTTACATGATTGAATTATCTCTCCTAGAATATATTGGGCACAGAGAATTGAGACCTGTGGCAATTTAACATCCCAAGAGCATTACACTTTAGAACTACCAGCTAATAAGACACTTTTGCTGTACCTGTTTATTCACTGTAAACCCAATGGAGACTGACACAAAGGGGAACCTGGATAGACAGAAACAGAAAAGCTTCTGAAAGGGTTCTATGCTGAACTTAAATCACTGTTATTATTTAAGAGGAACAGTTTGTTGGTGACGTCCTGTTCACACTTGCAGGTAATACTATACAGAATGTGATAATATGTACCCATTTTATGGGGAAAAACTGAAGAAAAACCTTTGGTTTTAGCCACAGCTAATGCGCACACCTATGGACGAAGTTTGTGGTTCCATCAATGGGGTCGATGATCCACGTAGGATTATCTGTGAGAATACTGGGGGCTCCAGCAGACACTGACTCCTCACCTATAAAACTTACAGGAGGATCAGAGAGCAAGCAGGAAGGAGAGGATTAACACATACTGTAGAAAAAACAGAATGATCCTAAACCACTGAAAAATCAATCAGACATGTAGGACATCCAATCGGAAATAGCGTTCAGCAGTTACTACTACACTGTTCAGTCACTGCACCGAAGCCCGGCTTACCTGTGAGTGGGGTACTTCTTCTTGATAGAAGAGATAATGAAATTCTCCACCTTCTGGTCTGTCTCTGTCACCAGGTCTACTGGAGAGCTTTTCTCCATGACAGATATATCACTCCGAAGCGCCTCACAAATCATCTAAAACAGACACAGAGACTCAGCAAGATCAAGAGCTCAAGGAGAATGGCATGACTTCAAGACGTTAGGTACTGAAAAATGTGGTCTGGCCTAAACAGCATTTTACAGGCTTCGAATATTCACTGGTACTTCAAAGTAAGTGAACTTATTCTTAAAATATATACTCTAAAAAAAAACAATAGTATTTATAAAGTTTTTTATGTTTTCCTATATTTTCATACATTTCAAATTTTCCCTGATGTCCACTAATGTTTACGTAGTTGTATGTACCAAAAACAACTATCCAACTCTGTATCCCTTAGAATTGAACAAGTTGTTTTCGTTATTGTGTCAATAGTACTGTTGTGTGTAAATGAGCTCCATTTTGGCAAGTGACCCTGTATTACGTCTCACTCTGAAAGAAGTCTGGACTAAAACACTCTTGAACTTCGTTCAGACTGAATAGACAGATATTAGTGTTGCTTTTCAAGACATCACAAAACCAGTGCAATCAAATTGGGATATTTTTGTGGCTTAGTTTCCATTTATGGACCTTATGCACAAAGGAGTTTATGGTTAATTTTAAATAATTGCTTACATACATTAAACTCTTTCACTTATGGGTTTTCCATTATAAGGACCCTTTAAGAATGTTCGTTACTGCAGTTCAAGATATTTTTGCCATCTGTGCTACTGAACTGAAATCAAGCGTGATGTGAGGCATGTAGCCTCCGTATTTTACCAACCTGTAAATTTTTCTAATTTAAAGCTCCCCACTGGTGCTTTCTGAAACATCCCTGCTGTTTTACCTCCAATACCATTGTGGAAACCATGCAGTTTGTTTCACTCTGAAGTGAGGATTTGTGAATGCATGGCATGGGCTTTTAACTAAACCAGTTATTATGTTATTTATAAATAAATAACATGGTCTGATGTAGGATATTGTAGTGCCGCTTTCCCAACTCCAGCAATGGAAGCCCAGCTACACTGCACCGTCTAATGTATTCTCTACATTAACACATCTCATTCAGCTTTACCTTGCTATACTTATGAAGCCCTACTTATTTATGTGAGGCTGCTTTCACAATTAAGATTAAATATAATCAATGACCTGACTTTGATGCAACATGTTGATACATATCCTTTAATTATATTTTTTAGCCTTTGAGCATGAAGGCTAAAAAATAATGATTATAAGTGGCAATAAATAATTTTAATTGAACATAACACAACTATGTAATATCGCTGTAAATCTGTGACTGAATAGGGCCTATGCCCTTTCTTACCCACAAAATGTTTTGTGTTTTCTGCATCTTTAAAAAGTTGTTAGTCGGTTTCATACGAATGTTGAGCGTGTTTTGTCATTATTTTTTTTACACCAAAAATATTAGCCTTTGATAAACTGTAAAAATATTTTAATGTGGCTTTTCACATGCAGCTCTGGAAAAAATAAGAGACCACTGCAATTTATTTTTAAATCAGCATCTCTATGAGTATGACAACCATTCCATGCTGGTGTCTGTTAAATTGTTACACAAGCACCTCATTCTGCTTTATGAGGTACTGATTAGGTGATCACCTGAATCAAATCTTATTCAACAATGAGTAGTTTAAAAAACACTCTTGCAGTGTGATCAGTTGGATGGCAATACACTACTAAAAGAGATAATTATTGCCATTTTGTTCACGAGTGAACAAGAGATTTGTTTTCTTTGAATGATTCAAGTTCTGTAAACACTGCATCATTTCTCTTATTTTGATATACTGTAATTTCCTTTAAAATTATGCTTTTTTGGAACTTAGGAGAAATATTGTCAGCAGTTCTCAAAAAGTAAGGCAAACCTGTTCAGTTCAATACTTGCACCTATCTCATATTTTTTTTGGAGCTGTATATTTCCGTCTCAGAATCTGGGAGTGATCCTTACCCTCACTCTTCAGTTACTGTGTAATTTAAATGTTAATTTATTGTATTTCATAATATTGTTGCTCTCCACTGTTTTGAATGTACCAGTTGTTCTCCATTTGTTTTCAAATTAATGTTAAACTTTTCCATACATGAAATTGTCCACAAGGCCGGTGGAATACTACTGTTGTGGTGTATAAAAACATAAAGCCATATGAATCACTTACCTTTCCTGCCTCTTTCGTCACCCCAAGACAGTAATCCATACATTCCTCCCAAGGATCCATCACAATCGTATAGGTTCAGATGTACCTCACTAGAAAAGGAAAGCAACGCAAAGAGGAGTCAGTTAAAGGAAAGGCTGCCTAGCTGTTGGCTTTTCACCTCGACACTTTTAAAGTTGAACCTAAAAATGGGCCTTGCAGAATGTCCAAGAAAATCAGGGCCAGAAAGACAGGGCCTAGTGACCCTTACAAATTAACAGAACTGAGAATTACCAAAAAAGAAGCAGAATTAATCTAATAACATTATCACTGGTTTTAAATACCTGTAGTGTAAAATCTTGCTGAAACACTGGCTGCAGTGTTTCAGCAAGCCTTTACACAAGTCTTTAGAGCCAGTGATACTGTTATTTGATTCATTCTGCTTCTTTCTTGGTTATTCTCAGTTCTGTGAATTTGTAAGGGTCACTAGGCCCTGTCTTTCTGGCCCTGATTTTCTGGGGCATTCTGCAAAGCCCATTTTCAGGCTTTCCAGGTGAAATGCCTGCAGCTACACAGCCGTTCCTATAACTGACTGCCTTTTTGTGGCAATAAATACATTTTCCTGGATGTT
>JBBIGA010135325.1:0-17434 GCA_037576975.1 Alestes dentex | reverse complement strand
GTGGCTTGGCTTAACAGTTGACAGTGTTGGCTTAACAAATGACAGTGTTCATCTGTGACACACACACACACACACACTCTGCATAGTGTGAGCTTGTGTTTAACTGTTGCTCGGACAGATTGTTTTGGTCATGTCTATCAAAGTGTGTTTCACTCTCAGTCTCCCAGTTCTCGCCTCAGTATCATTTATACTGTGGAGGGTGAGACTGCAACCACTTTTCTAGATTACTTATTTCATTAATCATGCTTGGATTGGAAATGAGGGAAGGAAAGAGTTCTCAACTGGTCTTCTTCCATTTTGCGTTCAAGAACATAGTGCCGAGAACAAATGCGTTCTTTTTTTTTGTTTTGTTGTGCATCTTCGCCAGACTCAACAGCCTAAAAATCATTAAAGGCCTTGCAATCATATTACACTGTCTGACACTCGAGAACTGCATGAAGATGAATCTCTAAAAAGAACCTAGTTGGCAAAGTTATACTGGTGACACTTGAAGATGTTTTGTACATGCACATTGTCTTAAATTCGGCCAAATATCCGTAAAATCCTTAACTGTATTAACACTACTTGCGTAAATTGCAGCTCAGTCCAGAATCTAACCCTAATTCTAAATCTAGGCCTAGTTCTAATACTAATCCAATTGCAAAACTGATATCCTCGAGTATCTCTGGATAGATTGTTAATCATATCAGTATTTGTAAGGGAATAATCAAAGTGCAAGCACTATTTTTAGGGAGAAACTCCGCACAAACAGGGCCAGGATTCCGTTTCGAACCCCTGATCTGTGCATTCACAAGACCATTTGTCAGAGTGCAGAGTTTCTCCCTTCTCAGGAAGGTTTTCTTCAGACAATCAAAAATTAAACAGTAAACATGCCATACAACTGAATATTAGTCTTGTTTTAAATGCCTTATAACATTTATACCTGAACTGAAACTTATTTCTTTTTTTCTCCTTGGTTTCTTTCTTTCTTTCTTTCTTTTCCTTTTTCTTACTTTCTTATTTTCTTTCATTTTCTTGTTTCTTTTTTCTCCTTTTCATTCATTCTTTCTGCATTTTCTGATTTATTTGTTTGTTTCTTTCTTTCTTTCTTTCTGTATTTGTGGCATTTCTTTCTTTCTTTCTTTCTTTCTTTTTTCCCTGTCTGTCTTTCTTTTATTTCTTTCTGTATTTGTGGCCTTTCTTTTTTCTTTTTCTCTCTTTCTTTCTTTCTTTCTTACTTTTTCTTTCTCTTGGATTTTAGAAAGATTACTCACTCTTCTCTTTACACTAGTCCCCCAACCAGTTTGTAGATATAGCTTTACTATATCCATTGAACACCCTCCACCATCCAGATCCACACAAAACAGTTAATCAGTTGACCTGAGCAGTTAATCAGGCTTGCTTCATTTCACTATACTTTCCTGAATCTTGCCACCAGTAGAGCTCAGTCATCTACTATGTATGCCTGCGCTGTGCTGTCTAAAGTACTGTGCCATGGTGAAATGTCTGTGCTTTGTGCTATAGGTCTATACAAACATTATGAATACTTTTTGGGGACAGTGCTGCATTGTGCTTGTTTTGAGATGCTTATGGAGATTTCAAAAGGCCTGCATGACACAAATGCAGAGTAAGCATTTCCCATTAGGCTCTGTTAGCCGTCACGCACACATTTACGTTCTCCTGTCATTTCCATTAGACCTTCCTACCTCACACTACACTTCCATATTATACACCATTATGCAAAGTCCGCGGCCGTGCTTGCGCAGGCTACCTCGTAAACATTTGTGGGGATGAAAGGGGAACAGGCCATGGCGGCTTGCTTTTAGAGCCTGCTGAGCTCCAGCACTCCATCATTATTTAATGAGCTCTTAGGAGGCCTTGCATTTTTAAAGGGGTACAGGGATTAGGGATTAAAATGCTGTCGAGTTCGGATGATGCTTTCTTGCACTGTTCTTTGCTTCTCATTCAAAATCTGGTGTTCTATTTCTATGATGGAGTATGCTGACAATTTATAATAAATCATATATGTTTATATTATTATTAACTATAAATGTGCCATCTAAACAGCTCTGACCCTGAACTCCCCAGGACCTCTGAAAGTGTGGTATCAGGCAATAGGTTCATGGGCATTGAAACAGAATCTCACAGATGCTTCTGTTCATGGTAATGATATTCTTTAATGCCAGTGGCATTTTAATGAATCAGCAGAATCATCAGCAGAATAGTGAACCCGGCCACACTGCAGTTTTTTTTTTTTCAGGTTCGAGGAACATTACAAAGAGTTCAAGACGTTGACTTGGCCTCCAAAATTCCAAAGATTTCCCAGCACTCGAGCGTCTGTGCGCAGTACTGGACAAATTAGTCTGATCCATTCAGAATCAGAATTAGAATCGGAATTGTGTTTATTGGCCAGGTACGTGAGCGAGCGCATAAAAGGAGTTTGATCCCATAGTGTCTCTCAAGCACGACAGTATAAAACAACAACAATAGGTAAAGATACAATGAAACAATATACTGAACAATATAATATACAATAATATACAATCTACATTATGAATATGCAATATAGATATATCTGAGCATACAAATGAACAATACAATATGAAATAAAATCTAGATCTTATGTACAGAAAATACAAAGAAATACAGAATATATACCACAAATTGTAAATAAAGTGCAGTTGCAGTCCTGTAGGTGTTTAGCAGTGTGACAGTTCAGTTGTTTAGGAGGGTGATGGCGAGGGGAAAGAAACTGTTCCTGTGTCGGCTGGTCCTGGTCTGCAGACTCTATATCATCTGCCAGAGGGCAGCAGGTCAAAAAGTCTGTGTCCAGGGTGTGAGGGGTCTGTGATGATTTTCCCTGCCCGTTTCCAGGTTCTTGAGAGGTACAGGTCCTGGATGATCTTTTCTGCTGCCCGTACAGTCTGCCGCTGTTTAGTGGCTGCTCCATACCAGACTGTGGTGGAGGAGCACAGGACAGACTCAGTGACTGCAGTGCAGAGCTGGATCAGGAGATGTTGGTCACCCACTTCAGGTCCTGGGAGATGGTGGTACCCAGGAACTTGAAGGTCTCCACAGTAGACACTAGGCTGTCTGATATGGTGAGGGGGGTGGGGGGGGGTAGTGTTCAGGGATGTCTCCTAAAGTGCACTGTTGTCTCTACAGTCTTGAATGTGTTCAGCTCCAGGTTGTGCTGACTGCACCAGAGTACCAACCTCTGCATGCCAGACTTCCTGTTGGTATGCAAACTCACCACCATTCAGGTTCCACCATGCAACTTATGGGACTTAAAGGATCTGCTGCTTATATCTTGGTGCCAGACATCACACCAGAGGTCTTGTGGAATTCATGCCTCAATGGATAAGAATTGTTTTAGCAACACAAGGGGGACCTACACAATATTAGGAAAGTGATTGTAATGATATGGCCAATTGGGGCACCTCTCTTTATATCTTTCTGTTCCCTCTTTTCTTTTTCTTTATAATTAATCCTAAAGCTGTAATTCATTAGAGTATGAGTGGTATCCTCTGAATGGTCTGGCTGACCTTGTTCTTTTTGGGTGGTGAGATCTCTCTCTCTCTCTCTCTCTCTCTCTCTCTGCATTAATTTGCGCTGTCTCTGTCCTCTCTCTCTCGCTCTGGCTGAGGGTGTACAGGGAATACCTATGAGGGTGAGCCTGGTCACTCTACATGTAAATGGAGATTGGCTGTGGAGGTTATCGCAGGCATTGGAAGAATAGCGCTCGCCTCTATTTTGGGTTCATGAGATGCACCTGAACATCTGTAAGCATTTCTCACAGTGGATCGGCATACACAGCACTGCCAATTCAATAGGTACCTGTACCTTGCATCTACACCTATTGGCCATTTTATCAGAAACAAGTACTACATGGGTGCACTTTACTCTACTCTCACTGCCATTTATAGACAGGAGACACTATGGAACCACCACCAGCCAGATACTGTTAAGGTAGTGGATTATTCTTAGCACAGTTGGGGCATGATAGTGTGTGTACCACTGCATTTTCCGGCAGGTGCTCCTGGAGGTTTTAATCTCACCAGTACCACCATTAAGTTTAGCCAACCACCATTAGCCAACTGTGCATGGAAAATGATGACCTAACAAGGTGTCTATCCCTGTTTACCATATTCTTTGATATTACCGATGTTAAAGCATAATTTGTAACATTAAAAAACAATGCCGCACAATAACACCAGAAAGGTCAAGATGATCATTTTTAATGTTTTTAAATTGTTGAATGGCAAAATTAAACCCCCATATCTAACAATTATCCGACCTACTGTATACTAAATTAGTGCACATTTTTTCTTACATCAGAAGATTAATATTATAAAACACAAAAAGCCAAGCAGTAACTAGCACCAAATGTTGACTAGGAATGAACCTAATCTAAGTGGACCCCCAAAAAACTCCACTTGAAAATCCTGCACAGGTTGGTCAAAGAAGGCAAAAACTGTGTCATTCCAAGCTTCAATTTCCCACTTCTAGGTTGAGTTGAATAGAGTGATGTGTGATCTGTTTTGCATATGCATAGACATTTTATTCTTTTCTTTGACATCCTGCATTTTTTCATTTTAATTCTCTTGTTCTTAATTTGTTCTTTGTTCTCTTGTGTTTTTATATAAATATTTCTATGTTGACTTGGTCCTCTTAATCTCTGACTCTAGCCATGGACTGCATTGTGACCTAAAAAGTTTGTATATTATTATTATCTCAAGAAATGTTTATATGTTCAAAAGAACTCACCTCTACCTCTCATATGAATTCTTGCTTTGTTAGTATAGGGACATCCTTCCCTATACTAAATTACTATTCTGGAAGTCGGACCATCTGTCTGGTAATTACAGTGACATCATAACATTTACACCCTGGCACTCCAGTCACGTAAACTTTAATGAGTTTCATGACACCAAAAGTGTAACGTTTAATGACTTCACTGTCGTGTGTCAACCACAAAGGTTTAAGTACTCAGGGAATGTTCTCACCCTCCATAACTTTACCACAAGTCCAGTCACCTTGACGTCATCACTGTGATAATCACTGTGATGGCACATAAATTCAAGTGTTCTATAGCTTTTATGGAACAGTTCTACAAATTAAAGAAGAAAGTTAAGCAAATAAGCTCGAATTTTGTGTGAAATGAGAACATTTCCAGTGATGGACAGAGCCATGAAAAAATCTCAGCCTTTTCAGGCTGTTCCAGGTTTACCTGGGCGTGGTTTTATTCCAGTCAGTCAGTAAAGCATTTCACGGCCTGTATTTTCGACATTTGGTATCTTGTTAGTTTCGGGTGAACTCTAGTTTGTTTAACATTGTTAGCTATTCCGCCATCACAGCTGCCCACCAAAAACTTTACACAGGAAAAAAAAACGAGCAGTTGTTATTTTTGTGCTATTGAAGTTGTTATTTTTGTGCTATTGAAACTTGTTGTCATCAGTGACAGCCCAAGAACAGAACCAGTTCAAACATCTCATATGGCCAAGTACAGATCAAATACCCAGAAATGACCTCAATTCGTAGGATTTATCCAGGACTGATTTGTGTGGGCTTGGGTAGACAGGTTTCCCAGAATGCAATTCACACAAAGAAGTGGTGATGATGCCAGAAAAATGACCACCTAAGCGTAAATTTTAAGCGAGCACCACCTAACCCCCTGTTTTCTTAGGGCTTTATTCAACATTTTTGTATTCCTCAGGAAAAATCAATACACTACTACTACCAACTCCCACAATTACACCGCACAGCTTTTGTATGTATGTGTGTAAATACATCTATAATGTTCTACTTCTATTACATGATGCTGTTCTTAATTCAGATATCTGGGCACCCAAGCTGAACTTGAAAGGTCTGAAGTCCCAAGAATAGTAGTATGTATTTGATGTACTCCATTTTGAGAAATGTCTGTTGTCTCAGTATGGTTTCTGACATTCCTTTTCTCTGGCTTTTAAAGTAAACCTGTAAATGGAGAACATCCTCAGAGCATCAGCAGCTGTAGTGATAATCCCAGGTCATTTGGGGTTATGGGATTCATCTTGAGAACGGGCCTCAAGCTTTAAAATGAGATCACTGTTAGCAGCTTAGCGGAAAAACAGTCCACTGGTGTGCTAAGTACTTGCCCTGGTTTTGTCCTCTCAATATCAGCAGCAGATGCTTTTGTACTGCCATAATTAATCAATTAAGCTTGATCACTCAGTTTAAGAAATCATCAGTATTACCCAGGGGTGTGCTGATCCAATACTCAGTGTTTGCATTATTGCAATCTGGCCAAATAAACTGAATCAGATATCAGACAAAGCCTGAACTATCATGTAAATTTCTCAACTGTGAGCGATGTGTCGTAAAGAAAGCTGTGTCAGGATATGAATAACACAGATGAGCATTAAACCTGTGTCTCAAATAGCTCCCTATTCCCTGCATAGCGCACTATGTCCGATTTAAAATACAGTCTCCTGCACCACAACTGTGTAGAATATATCTAGCAGCCATTTATGCAGAATTCCGTAAAAGAAAAACTGTGCACTATATGGGTGTAGAAGCTCAAATTGTATACCTTACACTGTGAACTACAGAGGAAGCATGAAGACATATTCAAACTTAAAGTGCATCCAGACAAATGTATTACTACCAGCTTAGTTGTTTAAGAGAAGGAGAAAGAGAATATTAGTATCCACAGATTCTCAAGGCTGCAGTATCTTTATCGGGATCAGACATGAAAAAGTGTTATCATGCTGCCCATAGTATTTACCTTTTTCAGAGATTTGGCAGTGATTTGTTGGAAGTTTGCATGATAATAAGGCATCATTTAAATTCTCTGATTGATCAGCCTTACAGTAAGAAACAAAGCCTGATGGACACACTCAATATGTTTTTTTGTTTTGCTTATAGACTTATGTTTATAGACTTTTTAAAAGTTGTTTAGATAGTCTCTCATTACAGTGAAGTATTCTCTAATAAGTAAAAGGCTACATATAGTTTGTTTTCTAAAGTCATGGGGCAGCTGGTAGCCTAGTGGTGAGGGCATTCACTCTGCGATAAGGAAGTTGTTGGTTTGATTCCCAAGACTGCTAAGCACCTCTGAGGTTCCCTTGAGCAAGGTACCGTCCCCACATGGGCGCTGTGTTCCTGGCTGCCCGCTGCTTCGCTTGGTGAATGGGTTAAACGCTGTTCACGCTGTGTGCTGTGGGGTGTTCACGTATGACAGAATGGTCACTTTCACTACCCATAGAGACTTCAACATATAGCATAAAATACTATTATACAGCTCTTATGTGGTGATGCAAGAAAGTTAGGCTCTTATTTACTTTCCTGTTGGGTGCGCATCCAGGGAATCCATGCACAGAATGCTGGCATGGTGGGTTGGGGAAAAAAAAATGAACGGATATAAAAAGGCAAATGAGCTAACTATTTAACTCATGTTTGCTACATTAGCTTTAGCTTGCTAGTCAGCTTTCACTCACTAGGTTTCTCTGAGCTCTCTGAGATTTTTTATATTGTGTGAGAGGAACAAGTAACATTTAACAAGTAACATGTAACTGTGATTGATGAGGGTTTGATGCTTCCACAAGCTATACACAAGATTATGACTGTCTGGATTGTGTTGAAAGGGTGAGAAATATGGCAAAAGATGTTAGTCATTTCTCAGTCACTGGAATGTTATTCACAGGCTGGGGGTCATTAGGCCTGGGTGTTCGATGCTACAGCCCTGAATGTTTTATGAATAGCCCCAGATCTCATATTGATCCATTCTTGTGTCATTTTGATCGCAGGGAATACTTTTTATGTATACTGTATACTGATTTCCAAAAAATATTGGATGATCTGGCATGGTACAAATGCAATAATTCTACAGCACTTTTCTTGAAAGATGTCCTTCATAAATGTATGCATCCTCTACTCAGATACCGCTGTATAAGGTGTGGAGAGAGTGAGAGGAAACGACAGAAAAATCGGAGGGACATTTTATCCCCTGAGTTGGACTGACTGACAATATCTGGGCAGCAGGTGCTGCACTGGAGGCAGTCCAATCACAGGCCACGTCTGTGGAGCATGCCAGAACCGGAGCCAATCAATTTGGGCGAGAAAAAAGTTCCCACCTTCTAATCCTGCAGCTGAGTCCTGTTCAGAGGCACTATTCAATCATCTCCATGAGCTGAGTGCTGTGATCTACTTTGGGAGTATCCCCACACAACCCAGTGCTTGGTTTACTTCCAAAAAAAGTGATTCAATTTGAACACGACAGTCTTGGAGTTATTCGCAGCTGTTTCTTTATTGTAAATGCATTGTTTTGTGGATAGAAAGAGTATAAAATGTAACATATTGCACAATAGAAATCAATTGCACTTTCCCAAGGTATAGCGATGCATCTGTTTCAATATGCTACAGTTACAGCTTGTCCACACTGTGCAATTTGACAAAAAATCTAAACTAATTATGTCAGTGAAAGATAAAAACATGTGATCTAGCTTGTGATTTTTTGCAGCACACTCTTAAAAATAAAGGCTCCAAAATGGATCTTAGCTTGGACATGTGGTTTCAGAAAATTGTCAAATGAGAAGCATTTCAGTAGAGAGTCTCACCTAGCTGTTCCCACCCAGTGATGCATGGGGGTTGTAGGAGGTGAATCACAATGTTATTAGTTCATTTTATTGTTCTCCACCTGCTGGTGTATGGTGATGTGATCAAAACTCAGAAGACATCTCCGAGGCAGGCAAAGGTCACTGAACTTCAACAAAAGATCACAGGAAAACAAAATTATTGTCCTTTAACCAATAGCCCATGATGATGTTAACGAGGACCAAACTGACTGGTAATGAACCTTTATCTTAAGAGGAAGAGGAACTATCAAAACATTCTAATTTATGAACATTTTTCTTTAAAGAATCATCAGTCAAAAGGTTTTTAGTGAAACAAAAGCGGTTCTTCTATGTGGAAGAGGCCTTGGGGGGGGCACCCTGATGGAAAGTATTTACTATGAAGGTTTTACAATTAGAACCCAATGACCCATGGCAAGTTGGTCTAGTAGTCTACTTTAAAGAATATTAGAGAGATAGGAAAATGATTTATTTGTCAATGTGGAGGTTTGGTGAGCCCCATCAGAAATGGAACTAGTTTACAAGTCAGTTTGTTGGACAAATGAGTAAAATTCCGGTCATTTGTTGGTCGGTTCGCACAACATAGTTTGAACATCTCAAACAGAATTTGACCTACAATGAATATTCTGCGCTAACAAAAGAATTTGGCCTATGGCAACACCTTATGTTTAAAATATTTATTGTTTTCATGGCTGTTTCAGACTGAAAGCCTAAAGTATCTCAAACTGAGATGCTTCAGTTTAAACAGCTACAGCGCAGCAGTGCATGGATTGTATGGTTACAAATTCAGGCTGGGACCTTTTACAGTTTATCGAAGGGAAGGAATCTACTGCAGATCATGATGAAAGCATAAATAACTCATTTATGGGAACATTTGAAAAATTCACATTTCATTCAAGGAAATAATTTGGGACTCCCCCAAGCTCAATTTTGTACCTCTTATGGACAGTTCCTTTGGAGACCCCTCGAGCACGCCCTTAGACTGAACCCTGCTTCTAAGCCAAATTTAACTAGTCCCATGAAACCCTTTTGGGCACCTTTATTTGTAAGAGTGCAAAAGATGGAGGCTTATCCAGTTTTTAGTGGAGTGCTAACAAAATACTCTATTTGGCACTGGAGTAGAAGTAGGCGAGGCAGTGGGCTGAAGGAAGTGGAAAGTTCTTGAGCTAGTACAAAGCTGTCCAAGTAATGACTGTCTAAAATATAATGTAATAGAAATAAGATATTTACATAGCCCTCTTTTTAGTCACCAGTATCATCTTCTTCTTCAGGTTTTGAGGTTTTGAGGATTGTATCGTCAGACAGCTACGCACAGAAGCAGGTCCATGACATTGCAAATGATACAAATTAGCCTGTAAAGATACAATGCTTCACTTCATTGCTTCTTGAGGGGAAAATGTGCAGTCTCTGCCATACACAGTCATTGTTGAGTGAGAAAGACAGGCCATTGTTTGAAAGAGATAAAAAGGAAATTTTTGTTTATAGAAATCATTTGTCGTCGAGGACACACACAGGGAAACTGAATTATTATTTAGTTCACATCATCTCACAAACTACAAACTTAATTACTTCATTGTCTTTTTTTTAAATGAAAATATCTCTGTAGTCTTCAACTGTTGTGCATGCAGTCAACCGATTCTGCGTTCACACATCATAACGTCTTTCAGAACAACTTAGAATATTAACATCTGTTTCATTTTACCCTTTTTTTTTTCTGTCAAATAATCTGCCAAACGTTCGAGGGCAAACGAAAGAAACGGCAACAGAAAGCAAGAGTTTGAAATGAACCGTCCATTTTCATATTTCCCAAAGTTTGTGCTTTGCTGATTAAATGCATCTGATGGTTCGCTTCCAAATGGGCTTTGTGATGAACTAGCTTTTAGCTTTGAAGTTTCTGTTCCGCTCTACAGGCCCCTGGAGAAGGAGACACGAATTAGATGGAGAAAACAGGAGACACAGAGATGTCTCAGAGTTAAATATCTGATAGTGGGGGAAAAAAAATAGAACACCAGCTCTAATCTAGCCAGAAAAGCATCCTTTTCTTACCTTGCTAATTAAGTACACGCGAAATCCTTACATGGAATCCCTTTTGGTCAACAATTCCTCAGGGTTTATCAAAGATTACAGAACAGAAATGAATGTTATTCCTCAGTAAAATCCAACCGTGGACAGCAGCCTCCTGGTGCTACAATCACAAATCAGTGGATTGTGGCTTTTTCATCACATCCATTTGTCAGTGCAGAATCCGACAGATTGGTGCTCTGAATGTCCTTACAGCCTGATGGCGCACGGATGCCGGATCCAAGAAAGTCTGTCCATCAGAGGAACCACAGTTTCCAGCGTGCGTGTTTCTTGGCCTCGCTTTTGGACTTGCGTTTGGGAGTGGATGTGATCACATCGTGTGTGTAAGGCAGAGACGGGTAGGGCGGGTCCGGGGTTGGACACAGTCTTTTCATCAGTGGCTGGAGTTTATCTTCTTGCAGCTTAAAGTCCAGCTCCACGCTAAAAACAGAGCAAGATGCAGACAATTCAGGTATGATTATTTATAGCAGAAGGAAAGACAATAACATAGTATGGAAATGTCGGTTTAACCTAAAGTTAATTTAGCCCTGGGGATCCCACAATATACACATTTACCAAATCTAGCTCACATGACTGACTCATAAACGTTTCAACAAAAAAAATAGGTAGCCAAAAAAAAAACAAACAACAAAAAAGGTAGCCAGTTACATACTTTTAAATTAAAGATAAAATGTTAAATCATTTTAAGTGTATTAAATGTGCTACATCAGTTTTTGACTGTGAAACAAATGCAAACATGGTGTTGACTGAAAATGTACAATTAGCTTGACACAGTTTCTCAGCTTGTTTCAATGGAGTTTGAGTGAACAGACGTGGGTAGAGCAGCCTAAACCCATACTCAAGTAAAGCATTGTTATTCAGTGAAATATGACTAAAAATTAAAAAAAAAAAAGATCAGTACTAAACATATTACAAAAGTTAAAAGGTAAAGAGCCCCAACTCACAGAACTACAGTGGAGCTCTTCAGTACAACAAAGCAACCGTCAGCGTAGAAAAGGAAGTTTATTAAGCTCTATTCTTATCTTTTTTGGCTTTTTTTGTCAAATAAAATGATAAAGCTCATAAGTCTGACCAATCAGAAAGCCAAAAGTAATTAACTGAGTAATAATGACCAAACTTTAATGCAAAAATGCCAATTACTTTCAATATACTAAATATACTTTAAAATCCTCCTCAAAATGTTATTTAAGCACTTATGCAATAGTAAATGTAACTAGTAACTAAGCACATCTATGAGAGTGAACGTATTAATATTGAATTACACCATGCTTTTGTTTTTGCCCCAGTGACCTGTGGTTTCAGAGGGTTTGATAGAAACAGACTGCAGAACAACAAAACTATAGCCTGAAAGGAAAGGCTGACCATTCAGAGGCAAAGCTGTAAATGCGAGTTCCTTAAATCTAATGGAAATCGTCCATGTCTTCAGCTTTGGGTACAATGCGGTATCATAGCTGTGCAAAAAAAGCATCAAATATGTTGTCTTCGAGATTCATTGGAAGTACCCAAACAAAAAGTCCTACACAACTGAAAAGGCGACATTCATTTAGTTTGCATCTGCCTAAGCTTCTCAAATCACAAGACTCTATGTGGGAGTTTTTAGCTCTGTACAATGGTAGTGTAAACAAATTACGGCTCCAAAACATGCTGACTACTGTTGCCTTTAGAGCTGAATTTATGGATCTGAGGCTTGTAGCCCACCTCGAGTTTCTCCCCCTAGCAAATCAATTGCTAGGGCCACCGCTGTAATTGTCCACAGGGTGAAAACCACAGCACATCATTAATAAAGTGCCGCGCAGTTAATGCACACTACATGCTTTCCCATAAGACTCTCCAGCTAATTTCTAAGGCAATTTCAACGAGAGAATCAATTTGAGCTCAGTTTGCTTGATCTCATATATTGTGTGTGTAACTATGGACGGTTTGGCTGTTATATGATAGGACAACGAGTGCGTGTGTGTGTATGTGTGTGTGTGTGTGTGTGTGTGTGTGTGTGTGTGTGGGTGGGTGTATCTCACTGTGAGCCATCTGACCCACTCTATTTGCCACAGTTATAATCCCTTGCCTGATCATCTGATCTCTGAGGAGCGCAGCAGTTAAACTCTCAGATTAGCAGCCCTCACCGCCTTTAATCTGATCTAAATAAAATCACTGGGCAAGTGCCCATGTCCTGTGTGCCATGACTCATCAATAAGCAGCAGAGACGAAGGCCCTCCACAGCCCTTAAATCTCAATATTTTTTGATGCAGAAACGTTTTATCGGCATATTAAGATGTTTTTAAAGCCTTTAATTGTTTATCATATGTCAGTCTATTAGTCAGCAAACACACACACACACACACACACACACACACACAAGAAACCTTATACCTACTCTCTTACGTTATACATGAACTGTAGTAGATGCAAGTAAGCATGTTGGGCTGTTAGAGATGTTAGGTATAATGAGAGTGCTCCCAGAAGAAGGCATTTTTCACATTATGATGTGTGTATGTGTTTAAAGTAGAGCATAGTGGCCTCTTATAGTCACATGTGAACACACCACACAGCACACAGTGTGAACAACCAAGTGAAGCAGTGGGCTGCCACCAACAAGGGGTGCCCGGGGAACAGTGTGTGGGGTCGGTACCTTCATTACGTGCAATATCTTATGTGCAATAGTCTTACATGTGCAATATCACTACTACTAATCTCTGATATACTACTGATCTCTACTGAGTGCAATAACGTACTCCTAACCACCATCTGTGTGGTTAGATTTCAATTAACTTTGTTACTTATCTGTAGTACTTATATGGAACATTTGTGTATATAGCATAGTGTATTTCATATTGAGGTTTTTACAACAGATTTATATTTACATCTATTTAGACTTTGTATTTTATATTGTTCTTGTCTCTGTGTGTTTTTGCAGTCATGACATAAGCAGTCTCCTCCGGGATCAGTAACGTTTTCTGATTCTGATTCGGAATTTCTTACCTCTCTTTATCCTTCAGAATTAAACAGAATGTTTTTGTTACTGTGCCTTAAAGACACAGATATGTGCAGGGCCTTCATTCTGATTGGCTGTCCTGTATTCCAAAAGCATCCCAGACTGAAATAATCCTTAGAGGCACCCCGTCAGATAAATAGGCAGATAGATGGTAAATGCGCTTTTTTTGTGACATCAGAACATTTGTTTTTCTGGAGTGTATAGATGGGGAAGAGAATGGTACATTTTTACAGTTGTCCTGTTCAATTAAATCTGATGCTGAAAGGGATGGAAAATTATTTTTCCATTTAAAAAGAAACAAAAAAAGTCCTTCACCGGTGTAACCGTAGCTCTTCACTCTTGCTTGTGCATTGTTCTCAAAGAGGAGGTTCTCAAAGGGTGAATTCCATATTGACCTTTCTTTTATTAGTTTTCAGCTTATTGATTACTCACTGATCACAATTATAGATAGTCTAAAGGTTCAAACTAGGAACATATCCTAATGACATTAAAAAAAAAAAATTGTTGCATTAATAATTTCATTTGTTGTAAATGTGTTTTGCAGCACTAAAAAAAGTGAAAAAAAATTGTTTTTCCATGATAGGGGCTCTTTAACTATGTGCATTACACTACAAACCTACCTTACATTGTTCTACAACAATATGCCATATCAATGACATTCTTGTACATATCTACCAGACAAAGGAGCATGTTTGTACTTCTTCTGACTGTATTTTCAGCTTTAATTTTTATTTTGCCCTCCTCTCTCTAGCTGAAGGCCCTGGTCTTCGTCTGCCTCCAGCGTATTAAACTCCAGACACACATGGTGAAGTAGAAGTCAATACAGTCATGACCATTGATTGCATTCATTTATTAAAGATTAAAGGGAGCTCTAAGTAAATTGCCAATGCGGTGCGAGGCAGCTTTACACACCTGCACAAAAATCCTGGGGTTTATTTTGTTTGTTACAGCATGTCTTTGGCTCTGGAATGTTGCAGCATGTAAGTGTCGGCCCACAGCCTGTGATGATCTTCGACAGCACGCACTTTTTTCGTTCTTATCCCAGCAAATAAAAGCCAGCCAAGAAGGCTCCAAAAGTTTGTGTCCTCTTTTGCAGCAGAGTGCGCAATGTGCTTCGTCGACAAACACAGTTTGTATAACAGGCATTCAGCCCCGCAGATCGGGTTTTTCGCAAATGATCGGAGAAAACTTCTCGCAGACGCGTTAAATTTAGAAGCAGAGGTTGAGCTCGCCTCGTCTATTCTCAGCTCTTGTGAAAACTCAATGGTTCTCAGCTCCTACCGCGGAGCAGAATGGAATAACTGCACCAGCATGTGCATGGGCTCTACTGAGCAATTAATCACTGGGCAGGTCCGGACAATTACTCTCCGTGTACACACTCCATGTCTCATGTGCGGCCCACTCCATATCAGTGGCCCACAGCATGTCAAACAATGGAAACTGAACCTAATATTTTTTGCAGTGATAGCTCTGAAAGGCAGAAATATGATCAGGTTTTCATCTGCTCTGGAAGCCATTACAGCATCTCATCTAACACTAAGCTTTGCTTCTTCTCAAATGCTAAAACCGCTACTTTGTCATCATTACGCAAAGAGAACTGCAATCCATAAAAGGTCTTTTCTTTTTTTAATAATCTTAATTGGCCTACGCGCGCCCCACCCACAATATGCGCTTTTGTAGCAAGCATCTCAAAGTTGGACAAGCTTATTTTACACTAGTAAAAATCTAAATCAGATTGACTTGAAGTTGTAGAGCACAGCCTGTCATATTCTGATGCTTAACAACTGTTTTTGATGTGTTTCTCCTGACTCCCCATTTATGAAATTTAGACACTATTTAAATGTATCAACTGAGACCTTGCAGCACTAAGTTGGGAAATATGTGGAGAAGAAGAATCCAAACACTACGGATGGTCTGTGGACAGCAGTGGCGATTGTGTGGGAAGTAGCTGGTTTGGCAAAAAATCTACCTGAGACAATTTTCCATTTTTCCCAGGTGTAACTGACCAGCCAAGGCTTGTTTGGCATCCAAATTGTGCTTCCTCTGAATTCTAAGGCCATCATTAACAAACACAAGAACCCGATATCCACACCCATTATTTTCGCAAAAATATAGCGCCAAAATCTCTCTCTCTTAACTGAAGTGACACAGGCTTGGTGGTGTGGTTCAGGGCCTACTGTGAGCTGTACAAATAAACAAAATTTCATTGGTGGCCATTTCAGACAACACTTTGACTGTTTCACAAAACAGCCGTACGGAGGACTGATTTTGGATTGGATTCCTCTGTATCCAGATCAGTCATTGTCAGAAAAGCTGATTTGACACTGAACTTCTTTTCTTTCTTGAATTTCACTTACTGAACAGTGTGGCATCTTCATTGTCTTGTTACAATGTGTGTTCAAGTGAACATACAGGATGAACACAGAAAAAAAATCAGTGTATGGCATACGTGCTTTTCTTTTTGACTACTATTTAGTCTGATATTGGTTTCAAATGCTATTTGAAATGCATGTAGAAGGTCACAGATAAATTGGGCTTCAGCACGTTCGAAAATCTGTGGTTGTTTCCAACATGCCTAGGTTTAATTGGCTAAAACAACACACTTTTAACTGGAAATGTGAATCTACATATAAAATTTGACTCTATTTAGCAGATACTTTTATCCAAAGCGACTTTCCATTCCTAACTACAGGGGACAGTCTCCCTGGAGCAACTTGGGGTTAAGGGTCTTGCTCAGGAACCCAGTGGTGGTGCACTGAAGGTAGCATTCGAACCCACGACCTCTTGGTCCAGAGGCAGGTATCCCACCCACTAGACCACCACCACCACCTCTTGCTGCTACTTCTTCTGTATGGGTGTAATATGGTGGGCTAGTGCCGTAAATGTCAATGTAAATTTCATTGTTGCATTCATTGTTGGAAATGTTTTTGATGTGGTGTCAAAATGAAACGTAGGGCCCTATTTTGCAAAATGGTTTTGTTAGTTTCATACCAACATATTGGTCATTTTCAATATAACAAGTGATTTGTGCTAAAAGCGCACTCATAGTTGTTTGTTATGTTATTTTATTTATATATATTTTTATTATAGAGTTCAGCCTGTCCTTTCATGTTATCCTATAGCTTTATGAATCACCAAAAAATTCAGTAAAGAATAAGAAATCATTCAAGTTACAAATTACATATCGACGAAACGGCATTTCGATACGCTGTATACTGTGTATATTGTTGTATTGACAATAAAAAAATCTTGAATCTTGAATCTATTTGACCAATTGACACACAGGTATACTTAAACACACCAGGCTGAGGGTGTTCATTGGAACATTTTGCAAAAAGTGCAGAAAAAATATAAACATAAACTAGGGCTGGGCAAGTTAATGTGTTTTTATCGCATTAACGCATTATTTACTTAATGCCGACACTTATTTTATCGCGGATTAATATCGTTTTTTTTATTACAATTATTACTTCACTTCACCTCACTCTAACAGGGACTCTCTACTGAACGCAGACTGTTTCTGCTGCTCCCTGATAAAAGAAAAATGTTTCTGCTGAAACCTGTTCAGAAAAAAAAGAAAACAGATTTATAAACGTGAACTTGCTGTTGCTCGGAAGGAGCCTGTTATTATGTTCTGATCGTGGCTCTGGACTCTGAGGGGAACCTGTTTTTCTATAACAAACTAGATAAAACAGGAACGCCCTGCAGTGGCAAATAGCTTTGGTTTTATATTTGATTTGATTACATTAATGTTTAAGTTGAGATTTACAGA
>JBBIGA010135311.1:0-21433 GCA_037576975.1 Alestes dentex | reverse complement strand
TATATATATATATATATATATATATATATATATGACTGACGTTTACAATGCTGAGTATAATGCATAGGTGGCATTTTAAGAAAACAGAAAGTCCAACCAAAACAAGCTTGTTTATAAGACATTGTTTTAGCATTGGGTTGTGCTCAGGAAGAATGAAGTCATAAGCTTGTTAATGCAATCTCCTGAAATATCATTTGATACCGTGATATGTTTGGATTGTATTTAGAAATATTGCAGTTTAATTAATATCGCCCACCCATGCTCCCAACATAACGATGGATGTAAATTTAATTGTTGTTATCTGGGATGACAATGATTGGACATCATTCATGTTTAGAACACAAGCTGGGTTTTTGTCTTGTAGGTGCTGGCTGTCCTCAGTGTGCTGCTGTTGTTTTGTGCACCTGGAGGTAATTTTACCCAATGTGGTGGGTGGGTGGAGTGGGCGTGGTTCACTTGCAATCACTTTGGTTTTATGATCATCCAAGACCCCGTTCTCCTTAAGGACATTGTTGTTTTATAGATGGTCTATGGGGAAAATACTGGAGAAAGCATCAAAGTAGGAGAATGAATCATCTGAATGATTCCGTCATTGAATCAAGGTATATTTTGAGGCCAAAGGTTCATAGATGCTGTACTACGAGAGGCCTAATTGAAGGTGCTATTTACAGTAGTATTTATAGATAAGGATGTTGATGAATGACATTTTATACGAGAGTATAAGTTCCAGTATGCGTTAGATGAGTTGAATGAGGTGTGAGTTTAAATGAACTATTCAGCAAACTTTTTTTTTTTATATAAATATGGGTGGGTATAGTTTAGTTTTCCCTTTTCAATACAAATCGCAGGATCCAAGTTGTTTCAGTATTTTGTTGTATGTCAGATTTCATTATTTTGGGAAGTTGGTTTTAAAATGTCCCCTACTGGTGTCTGACACCTTTTGATTTATGTAGAAGAACTGATTTTACTTTGAAATACCTTCTCTCAGATGTTCTGATCTTTTTTTTTTGGTAAAGGCTTTATCTTGGTTGTCTTAGGCAACATGTCGTTTGCAACATGTTATTGGCAACAAAGGGGCATCTAAGCTTGTTTTACCTGTTTTCTATATTTTCCTTCTCATTACTCTTTCTGCTTTATTTCTGTTATGCACAAGGCATTTAATTTACTCTTGTATTCATCATTGACATTTTACGATGTTATCTGTACACTTTGCCAGTTTATTAGGCACTCCTATCTTGGATCTACCCTCATTGTTCTTTGTAACAGACACCACTGCTGGTTTATCTGTTGCTGCACAGCCTCTGTCTTGTCTGTCAGAGGCTGGTTTGCTTTTTTTCCGTGCACAATTTGTTGTTCATTCTCTAGCTCAGACACATCTGATTCAACTCAACTAGTAATTGCCAGTTTAGGTGAATGTCTGAGCGCTAGCAAACTGATGGAAACCAGATACCTCTGCTGTAGAACCACTGTTGACTGGGCATTTTTGGTTGTTGGACTATTCTCTACTGAGCACTGACACTTGTGTTTAAAAACACGGCCAGTAACGCTGTTGTGCCTGATACACTTGGACCTGTGCAACATGCAGTAACATGCTACAGCTATCGGTGAGAACTGTCCACCTCTCAAATTATGTCTAGTCGCTGGTCCTATGGTCCCTTTCCACTAATGGGCAGGGTAGAGCCAACAAATTGTGCAGCCACAGAATATTTTCTTTATTATATTGCTTTATTATACCACAGTCCTTGCCATTACTGTTATGTTACATGTTCCATGATGTGTTGGTGCCAAAAAGTTAATGTTGTGTGTATCGCTCAGCTAGGTCACTCCACTACTTCTCCTTTTACGATATTAAAAGTGTGTTGAGTAGGATTTCATTTTTCTTCCTATTTTTCTTTTTCTTTTTTTTTTTTACCTTGAATTATCAACAGCCACAAAGTAAGTATTATTATTATTATAATAATAATAATAATAATAATAATAATAATATTTAGAACAGTGGTTTAATGCTGTTTGACTGGGCATATAGTGCTGTTGCCAAACCTCAGGCCTTTTAGTATGCTGGAATTTTTAGTTACTGCAAAAGTAATGAACTTTATTGGATAACATCATAGTTTTAAGCTATATTTATGTTTCATGAACAAGCCTTAATGTCAGTAATCACGGTTTTTGGTTGATGACATACTGCAGGCTGACCGGTGACATTCAACCAAGTGCAACAGCACAACTGCTCCTTTTTAGTTAAACAAAGCTTAAAACAAACTACAGAATGTAACCTAAAATCATGATTCAGTTTTAGTATGCCCAAAAAAGTTTTGTGACCATTTATAAACAGCATGTAGTCGTGTACCGTTGTGCTTGAATCTTTGGACTTTTTTGGAATTTTTTGACACACTCTTCAAGATTTTGGAACTGATCTGGAGGGATTGAGCACCACTCCACCACAAAAGATAATGTGATACGGTTCGTGTTTTGATGATGTGATGGAGAGCCATGGGTGTTCAGTTTGGTAGAGATCTGGTGACTGTAAGAGCCATGGCATAATCATAATTTTCATTATCTTCAAACCATTTAGTGACCCCACGTGCCTTATTGATGGGGGCATTGGAAGACAAAGAGACCACCATCCTTTAGATCCTTTAAATAAACAATAACTTTCTATTCATTTCTACTTAAGTGTGAATTAAGTAGGTTTTAAAAAGATCCCCTAGAACATGTAATTTAAAAATGTCATTAAGTTTATTGGCAATTAGTAAGTCCACAATTGTTGTATTAATGCCTTTTATTATCATTTAATTTTTCCTATAACATGGTTATTTCACTTTGCTCCTTTTTGTCTTACAATGCACTTTAAACTATCGGTGACCTACAGCACTCAGTGGAACATTATTAGAGGAAACACAAACCCTCCCATGTTCTATTACAGTTGTTTCCCAGTCACATTAGTCATTATGTACTTTTCAGTGTCTCTCTGTAGGTGATCTACACTGATCTACGAACTGAAACAGACGGAATACAGTTGACCCTCGACATTTGCAGGGGTTACATTCCAAGAGCATCAGCGAATTTTGAAAACCTGAATTTTTGATGCCGTAAAAAAATGCCTCTAAATGCCTGTTTTTAGTCTAAATCCTAAATATGCCCCCGAAACACTTCAATTTCATTTTAAACTCAGTTTAATACATTGCCCTTAAAAAATGGGAAGAGAGCTCCACGTGGGAAACTGTTATGATGCAGGAACGCTGGACTGTACCTGCCAGAGATGCGTCACAGGGCAGCAGCCAATCAGCAGCAAGTAGAAATGATGCTCTCGGATTGGCCACCTTCAAACCTCCTGCCTCTAAGTACAGGAGTATTTCACCATCCCAAGATGCGCTTTCTTTGTGTTTCTCTCCACAGTACCAAAACATTTATACAGTTATATTTTATATGGAAATGTAGCTGGTTTTACATTTATTTATGCTACAACATTAGTAAATAATATTTTTCTGAATAATTTTGCACAAAAATGCATGGAAAAACAAGAAAAAAGGCAAAAAAAAAACAAAAATGCAGAGGATATTTGCAGTTTCTGAAAATACGCAGGGGTTTCCGTAAACAATAAAAAAATCCGCGAACGACTGAGGCCGCAAACTTTGCGGGGACTTTGTGGGGGTCGACTGTATTTCAATTAGAGAGGAATTTCTGTGATTTATCAAAATCTCTGCGTCACTGTTCAGACATAAACACACTCACAGAGGTTTGATTTGTAATGCTCCATTCTAAAGAAGCTGCTGGAATTGTGTACGGTGATCGTGATGGAAACCAGATGTACACAGCTGAATTCTGTCTAATGGACAGTTATTTTAAGTCACACAGGACGGAGCTCACATCCCTTTTAAAAGGTAGATTCAAATGCAGTTCGGTCTGCAGTACCTTCCATCCATGTCCCAAAACTCTCTTTCTAAGATGCTTAGACTGTTTCCATCAAAATCAAGGTCAACGGAACCTACTCAACATCATCATGTATACCCTGTAGCATGGAAAGATTGTATTTTCTTAATTGTATCATGCAACTTGGATGTCTTCACTCAGTACATTACAATGGTAAATGATTTATTAGTTCAGAAAATTTACTTTCGCGTAGACAAGCAGTGTAATTGATTTTATTCAGCTCAAATGAATCATTTGAATGAAACAATAAGAAGGAAAATAAATCATTTAGATTCACATAAACAATCTTTGACATCATTTGAAATACCATAAACAAAATCTTTAAATCCGCTTCCTTCCATTTCTTAAAATGTATCACCCGTCTGTGAAAACAATACAACATATTGACTGGCCATTTGAAAACAAACATTTTGTCTCCTGGAAATACTGATATAATTGGCTTGGTCTGGAATCCGTAATTTGTATTAAAAGAAGATCCTGAGTCCACTGCATTAAAAAGCACATCATCCAGAAATGAGGATGACCATTAAATGCTGATTTTTTTTTTTTTTTAATCCACAGTAAGAAAAGAGATCTTTGTGCTGTAAAGGTAGTTGTAAATTTTCATGGCAGTGTTCAAACAGAAGGAAAAATGTTTCAGTGTCTGTATTCTCTGTGCTTAGGCCTGGGGTTGTAAACACTCAAGAGATTTTTTTTTAACACATTTTAACACACTGCACTTGGCTAATGACCCCATCCTTTTATCTTTGGTGTGGAACTTCACCATGCCGCTGTGCTCCAACAGTGCCATTTTCAGCCGACATAGAAAAGACTTTCAAATCAGGGAAATTCTAGACATATATTTTTGAATTTTGAATCTGGAGTCAGTACTGGTTCAGTGGTTCATGCAGTGAATGAATTAAGCTATTTGTGTGGAACATGCAGGAAAATTTACAGCAGGCTAAAAAATTACCATTATATTCCTGCATTTTACAGACAGGACAAAGCAAATTGTGGAAAAATGGAATTATAATTTTACATATTGTCAAAATAACATCACTGTCCATGTGCTTTCAAAATTTCATTTTCATTTAATTTGATCGCAGCAGCTGCTCTTTCCTTTGTGTAAAAATGTGATCAAATTTTATTCCATTCGTGATTAAATTACATTCAAAGTTAAGAATGTTTTTGGCCTTCTCCTGTAAAGTTACAGTTTTGGAGATGCTTCTTTTTCTTCAGACAGCAATGATACGCAGTCAACAGAAAAGCCTCACCACAAAGCCCAGAGCCCGACATGACTACAGAAGAGGACTGACATCTTAAAGGCAGAGAGTGGGCTGGAAGGGTGATGGCTACAGCTGCTATTACAGTGATGCACATGCACATGCACGCAAATGGACAAAAATAAAAGGTGCCATTCTTTTGTGCCACATTTGCCTTTGTCCTAATTGCCTTTTTTTTTTTAAATCTTCGTATCTTTGGAGGCCACTATTAGTCTTTTCTACATATCTCATTTTCTAAATTTTTACATTAAGTCTTTAGCGATCGAATCTCTTGGGACCTTTGCATTGTCATTTGTATGGATCTGCAGTGCTGCTCCCTGGCAGCCGCTGTGTGTTCCACGATTCCGTGGAGGGAACTGTCTGTGTCCTGCGAGTCTTCGCTATTTTGGGACTTGGTGCTATCCTGTAAGTGGGGCTTGTGGTGGGTCGCGCGCCTTTGCTCCTCCTTCAGCTCCAGGTAGGAGCGGGAGAAGGTGTGAAATATAGATGTGACTGGGAATGCCATTAGTAAGATTCCACTGAGGATGCTGCTCAGCGCCACCACCTGTCCTGGAATACTGCGAGGCACCATGTCTCCATAGCCCACTGTCGTCATGGAGATGACAGCCCACCAATAGCTGCCAGGGATGCTGGTGAACTCCTGCTTGGCACCCATCTCGCTCTCAGCCAAGAAGACCAGTGGTGAGAAGAGTGCCATGGCAACACACAGGAAAAGCAGAAGCAGGCCAAACTCGCGTGTGCACCTGCGAATGGTCAGCCCCAGCGTCTGTAGCCCCAGGGAGTGACGAGCTAATCGCATGACATAGAAGATGCGGAGAGCTCGCAGGACCCGCAGCACCAAGCCCACCTTCTCCAGGTAGTTGTTTCCTGAAGCAGTGGGCCGGTTTCCCACTGACAGAGAGTCCAGAATCAGAGTGATATAGTAGGGCAAGATAGCTACCACGTCAATGATGTTGAGCGGTGTGCGCAGGAACACACATTTCCTCTGTGTCTGAATGAAGCGCAGCAGGAATTCTAAAGAGAACCATCCCACACACACCGTCTCGAGCACAAAGATATTGTAACATCTCTGGGAGCATTCACCCTGGGAGAAAAATGAGCAAGGCGTTAGTCATTGCTATTTACCTTAACTTCAAAGTTTATTGATACAGTGCTTTCTGTTCCCATTCACAAGATGTTTTTACTCCTAGATTAGTTGAGTCGACATTTATATTAATCTCGAACCATGACATTAGACACAGCAAGCTCCAAAAAATCTAGAACAAAGCTGTCACACAATCTGAGAATCAGCTCGCTCCTGTTTGACTGCCAATATTGAGCAGATTCTCTTGGAAGCTGTGTAAGGAACGATGCTTCAGAAATGTAGGCTGGTTTCCAAGGCCGTTTTAAAGTTAATAAAGCAGAGCTTGAATCTGAGCCCTGGGAAAGTGAATTCTTCAGATCGCATCCAATGTTACAGACATAAATGTAGTAAAATGCAGAGGACAGAATTCTGCAGGCCACTGTTAATTAAGCATTAGGTTCTCTAGGGAAAATATTCAATTTCCTCCTCAGCTAATGAGTAAACCTTATTACAAGCTTCACCCAGACATAAATGTTTTTTTTTTCCCCCTTAAAAGATCACTGGGAACTATGGCAACTGCTCCAGATTTACAAAACTAGCTCTAATTAATTTACCTCATAAGCCCTACATGATCTGGTACTTCTTTAGAGAAGTGATCCATTTACCAGTTTTAGTGAATCCAAATATATATTTCAAGAAATGTATGTGATTACTCATTTGAGAAGGCATACCTGCATTCAGTTTTTTTTCATCATTTTAAATTACACCATAAACACAATTGTACGTACAGTATTAAACTCTTATAAACTCTTCTTGTATGTATTACACATTACTTTAGTGCTACAGTTGGTTTTGGTCTGTACAAAGGTTGGTCGTCTTTACTGGTTAATTTGTGCTCGGATGGAATTTAAAACAGCCAGATTTAAATAACTGAATTCTGTAGCATCAGATTCAATACACATTCATCATCCATATAAAACGGGGGGCATGTTTTCTGTAATGAATGTTACAAAATCTCATAATTATGCACAAAACTCAAAATGTCTCCTACAGTCAATGAACTGAGGGGACACAGCTTAACAGAGGTGCATGTCTGAGAAAACGGAACAGTGAGAGCGTGGCAATAATACACAGCTTCAGGAATTATCATTAGCATAACACTACATAACACTAAACACTGACATGCATGCTCACACAGGCACAATTGCTAGAAAAGATGTGGATTAAAGATGTAGTGAACGCTAATTAATCTCCATCATGTCTGTATTTGTGTGTGCACACCGCCAAATCTGTTGTATTATTTGTAGTTTTCGTCGATGTGCAGTGAGCAGAGAATGTTTGCATTTTTCAGTGAGGAAAATCCATTAGCTCTGCTCTTGGCTTATGCTACTGCTGTGCTGCTGCCATTTGAAGAGAAGATTTTTGGCTGAGTACATTTTTCGTTGCTCTACTTTAAGTGACAGTGAATCTGACCAGATTCGATTAAATAAAACAGACCACTACCCATACATTCTTTGAATCCTTGCTGAGCTAGCATCATCCTTTGCATGAGGACGTAAGGGAGGAAACACGGGGCGAGAAAGACAGCAGGAATTTTAATTATGATTATCTGTTCTACAGCTTTTGAGGGAAACGTGGAAAGGACGAATGTTGGGAAAGTGTGCACTATTTAATATTCATTACCTTTTGTGAAAGAGATCCATTTTTTCACAGGGCAAATTCATCAAGTGAAATGACTGTCATACAGGAAGAAATGTATCATTTTGACCAAAAAAAAAAACCTGACAGCTGCAGCGATTCTACAGTGGATTCGCTCTGCCCCCACGTTGTTTTAATTACTGTCATGACGCAGGATAATTAAGAAAAAAACAATAAGATGGCATCCTGGGGTCCACATGCTTATTGAAGCCTGACACTGTCTTAATTAAATCAGCATGCTGCTCATTTGAACACTTTATTTGGAATTTCCTCCTAAACCATGTATACCCAAAACTTCCAGTCCAATACCAATACTGATATTGAAATTAGCGTCAAATGCATTAAACTCTGCTTTTCAAACAATCACCTTGAAATAGAATGATCTGACCTTAATATGAATAAAGGTCTACTTAATCAACTCTTCAGCAATTGCTCCAGTAATATGCATTACAGCATATATGTAATGAACCATTTTCAGAGTAGGGGAAAAAAAGCTTTAAGCTCACATTTTACAGGCCTTCGACTGTCTATTGAAAGTGACCCTTCTGTCATATGTGAACCCACCACAGCACGAAATTCTTCCTCTGCATTTAACTCACTAAGTGAAGCAGTGGGCAGCCAGGAACACAGCGCCCAGGGAGCAGTGTGTGGGGACGGTACCTTGCTCAAGGGTACCTCAGAGGTGCCAGTCTTGGAAATCAAACCGCCGACTTCCTGATCACAGGGCGAATGGCCCAACCACTAGGCTACCAACTGCCCCAGAATGTGTTCTCAAACACTACAATAATATTTATAGCTACAGAACATAGTTGTTCATAATTTTGTTTTTTAATTCAAATGTCTTTAGTAACAGTTGGTGAAAAGAGCATGAACAAAGGTCTGAGATTGCAGCTAGACACTTCCCTCATGAACTCATGGAAAAGTCACCATGGAAGCTAAAAATGAATGCTGGAACAAAACATTAGCCGAAGTGGCAAAAATATAACATTATGAGCCAAACATCAAAATCTAAATAACATCTAAATAACATGAATCAAATAAAGCGCTACATTAAAAGAGAAGACAGGCTCTTCAACAAGTTATGCATTGTTTTCATATGACATTTTGGTACAGGTGTCGCAGCTGCATTCAAATATGGCATTCAATACAGAACTGTTGATCGGTCCTCCACATTGGCTAAGAGGTCTCTTAGCTCATTTCTCCATATAGAACAGCATTTTGGTGCTTTTCCTTACATGAACAGCTCGTTTCAGGTCTTTCCACAATATTTCCACTGGGTTAAGGTCAGGACTTTGACATGTCAGTTCCAAAACACTACCTTTATTCTTCTTTATCCATTCTTTGGCAGAATGACTTGTGTCATCAGGGTTGCTATCTTGCTGTCTGACCCACTTTCAGTTGTCATTCAGTTCACTGATGTCTTGACTTTTTCCTTTAGAATTTGCTGGTACAATTCAGAAGCTATCCTGGCCAAGATGTAGCAGACAAGGCTCAAATCATGATACCACCACCACCACCACCAGGTTTTAAAGATGGGATAAGGATGTTATAGAGAAATGCACCGTTTTCTTTTCTCCAAACATAACACTTCAGAAAGCTCTTTTTTTGGTCTTATTCAAAACATTTTTCCACTAAAACCAAGTCAAGTGGGTGTTTATTATCATTTCAACCATATACATAGTACACAGTGAAATGAAACATCAGGACCAAGAGAGAGCGCAACAAATTCAAGAACAACAGTACAATCATTTACAGGACAATATAACATATAGTGCAGTAGACAGGAGCAGTAACAGTCCTTGTGTGCTGTTTGGTCCACGGTTGACTCTAAGCATAGCCTTCCTCACAGTAGCCATGGTCAGACAGAACATCTGGTCGTTGGGGTGGGGTGGTCTATGATCCCATGTCATTGTGTCCCTCAAACCATGCGTAAAAGGCATCTGTAAGGGAGGTCCTGGAAGTGGCCATGAATTTTCCTAGCATGTACTCTTTGCTGCTCTAACAGCACAGGACAAGTTGACCCTTGATGTTTACTGCCTGACCTGAGGGCAGTATCACAGGTTCTCAGCAGCACACGCACCTCCGCAGTCATTCACGGCTTCTGCTTGGGGCATGTGGTGATGGTCTTGGAGGCAGTAACGTCATCAGTTCACTTGCTGATGTAGCCAGTCATCGATGTCATGTACTTCTCCAGGTTGGTAGAGCCATAGGTTATAATCTCCCTAAACATGTCTCAGTCAGGGTGTTCAAAACAGTCCTGAAGAACAGAGATAGCTCCTGGAAGCCAGATTTTCATCTGCTTCAGAATGAGTTTGGCACATCTGACTAGCAGTCTGTATGATGGAGACAGCATAACAGAAATGTGGTCTAAGTAGCCAAGGAGCAAGTGGGGGCTTAATGTGGTACATGCCAGCGATATTTGTTTAAACACAGTCCAGCACATTGACCCCCTCAATGAAAAGCCTGTGTATTGAAGAAATGTAAGGATAATTAACTGAAATCTCCGATGACAATAAACAGTCTGTCTGAGTGTGAGTTTAGCTTACTGATGGCTCCATAAAGTTCAGCCAGTGTTAGCACTAGGTGTTTATGTGCAACATGACTATGAGCACAGTGGTGAATTCCCATAGTAAATAAAATGGTCTGCAACTAACATTCACAAAATCCAGCAGCAATGAGCTGGAGTGACCTTTCACAAACTGTATCGTAAGAAAGGCCTGTAGTTGGCTGTAGTTATCCTGGGTTCCTTTGTGACTTCGCAGACCGTTACACACCTTACTCTTTTAGTATTCCTTGTTGGTCAGTGACTTCTGAGAAGGGTAACAATGGTCTTGAAATTCCTCCATTTGTACACAGCCTGTGTGGCAGTGGATCGGTGAAGTCCAAACTCTTTAGAAATGGTTTTGTAACCTTTTAAATTCTGATGAACCTTAACAGCTCTTTTCCCGAGGGCCTCAGGATCCCCTTTGTTCGTGCCCTGGTACTCTTCCACTAGCATATTGTGACGATCAGACTTTGGGTATTACACATAATTTCACAGTGCACTCTCTCTAAAGAAGGTATGAAAGAATCTAAAATGATCCAGAATTACTTAAAATCTGGACACAAACATTTAGACAAATCATCATAAAATCTTTTCGAACAATAGACAGATGAAACAAAATATAATTATTATTAATAACTAACAATAATATAGCTTTAGCTTGTTTGGAGAAGGAAGGATGGTATCCCAAGAACACAATATACACAGGGAAGTACAAAAGTGGGAGTATCATGATATGTGGCTGCTCCTCTGCAAATGGTACTGGGGCATCACACACTGAAGAAAACATCAGCAATGTATCTGGACATATTAGAGGAAAATCCCAGTCTCAGTCTAATTATGTCTTACCATAGCATAGATGTAATTGTCAACAGCTTTGAAATAAAATACTTAGGGCTGGGCACGTTAACGCGTTATTATCGCATCAACGCATTGTTTACTTAATGCCGACAATTATTTTATTGCGTGTTAACACAGGTTTTTAAAAAATCCTTTTATTTCGAAAGTTTGGTGCTTTCACTGAGGTAATGCGAGCGCTGTACGCGTCGTCTGGTTTTCGGACGCCTGATCCCCGCGATAACCAGCAAACACGTACGGACAGAAGTAATGGGACACCTGACCCCTGCGAAAACCAGCCAACACTTATAGCGCTTCCCTTACTTTTGCCCATATTATATGACGCCTAATCATTACACCAAAAGAGAGTTTAATAACACTGCATTTAGATACATAGACTTTCATATGGAGTTGGTCCCTCTATGCAGCTGCTTTAATGGTTCCGCCCCCCATACTCTGGGCTCTGAGGGTAACTTGTTTTTCTACAACAAACTAGATAAAACGTGATTGCCCTGCAGAGGCAAATAGCTTTGGTTTTATATTTTATTTGATTACATTAATGTTTAAGATGACATTTACAAGAAACATTTTCACTGTAACTGTGTAAGTGTGTTAAAGGGAACACTGCTGTTAAAAAGCTCCATGTGTGTTGGCAAACTAAATGTTATTGCACTTTTGTTCATATAGCAGTACTTTAAAAATAAAGGTGCGCAATACACCACTTTTGAATTAACTATTTAATTTGGCATATAATTGTGCAATTAATCACAATTAATCGCAGAAAACCATATATATAAATGTATTTGTTTATACTTAGAGGTACAAGGTTCATATTTTTGTTGGTATTCATCAGCACAAAGCCAAAAGGCATTATGTTTGCCCGTACATGCTGCTTAAGCCTTTGACTCTTCTCATCCAGCAGCTTCTTCATTGAATTACAACAGAAAATGCACTGAAACAATATGCGCTGAGAGAGAAGACAGCCTTTAATATTAATATGCTTTTCTCCTAACCAACAGTCATGTCATTTATAATTCGAAAATCATTAGAAGACAGAGCCAAATCAGGTGTGTTTGAACAAAATATTATATTATTATTATTATATAATTACCAGACTGTGCAGGAATTTTGCAGTAGAAGGACATACAGTGATTTTGGTATGGGCTGCTTTACTGTTTATCAATGTTTCTTCGCTGATTTTTTTTTGGTCCTGAACTATTAGCCTGGAATGTGCTGCAAGGCATGTGATCATTTACTCACCCTTTCCTCTTCCTCTCTCAGGTCTGGCATGGTACTGACACACAGAGTGACTGCTGTGATGGCCACAAACACCACCGACAGGCAGGCAAAGATCTTCCCCGGCAGGCCTGAGTGTGGGTTCTCCACCATGTCTCTTAGACTGTGCATGCACCCGGCTAGACAGGGCTCCTTTTGGCCTCCTCCTTCTTCTTCACAGACCTGCGGCAACATAAGCTCAGTTTCATCTTCCTCCTGACGCAAATTCTCACGCTGGTCCTCCTGCCTGAGCCGCAGCTTCCTCAGACAGCACCAGTCCAGACTGGCTTCCTTCACGCCCCAGTACAGCAACTCATCTTGGAAGGACAGAGCACACATCTCTCGCAGAAGCCGAAGCTTTCCGGCTGCGAGAAATGTCACAATGCAACGGAAGGCATTTGGGTTCCGGTCAAAGAAGTACTCATTGCAGTGTGCATCATAGTCGTCACACAAATTCAGGATTTCCTCAGCACTGTTGCAGCTCCGGAGCTTCCCCAAACGTGTCAGTGGGAACTCTTCAAGCGTCGACCATGGGATGCTGTAACGGTTGCCGCCTACATTAATAATGGCAGTGCTGTCAATCAAGACTGTTTCATCTGTGATGGTGGTTCGACATCGGATCTCTTCCTCTTGCTGCAAAGGCCATTGCAATCGTCTAGCACGTTTGTAGAAGACGCCCTTCTTAGCTCCGGCCTCCACAGAGTTCTTTAAAGGGTTGAAGAGGAAGGTGGGGAACTGATGCTCAGTGTTGCCTGCAAGGAAGGCCACTTCTTGGTACATGTCTGGTCCCCCTCTGGCTTGAACACACTCTCCACTGGATTAGAGGTCAGAGTTCACTAGGCCACCTCTCCACACTTTCTTCTGATTTCTGTGAGACAGCAGAAAGGATATTTTGCCATTGAAAATCTTGAACAGAAGAATCATCAGCCTGAGCACAGTATCCAATGTTACGTACATTTGTCGGATGTTTCAGTTAGTAATTTGATTTTGGGCTTAATTTTTAACTGATGAGGTCCTGAGCACTGACAGATCAAGCAGGTCGATGGGGCAGGGAAAAGACCCCAGGAACAAACATGCAATGTTATCCATAACATTGAATATTAAAACCTAACATGTTAAAGTGACTGTTAAGCATTTCATGTTCTTTCATTTGCCAGTTCTCAAAACCAAACAACATCTTTTAATGACTAATTCATGGATCAATGTCTCAAAAGTCTGCTGTTAAGGTCTTTTAAAGGTTTATAATTCACAGCAGTAGTGTGAGTGATAAAGAGCATTGTTTTTACAGTTTCTATCTCTGCATATGAGTTTATGTGAGTGTGCCATGGCACAAAGAGACAAAGCATGCTAGTTCTTCACTTTTCCACATTTTCTTATGTCATATACCACATGCCTTTGGGCCATCCCTCGAACTTTTTACAAATATAAATAATCCACTGCTTTTTAAATTTTTTTATTACAAGACAATATTAGGAATCCTTAAAACAAATGTTACTAACTGGTTTTCAGTATTTTATAGCCTGTAGTACCACATTATTTAGCAACAAAGGCTCAAATTATTGCTTTTGAAGAGGACAGGTCTATATTTCTTGCACTAACATTTACATTGTGCTGGATCATGAAAAATAAAAGCATCAACAGGTATCAACATGTATTCATCATCACACAATTCTCCCTTGCAAAGGTGCTGGGAGAAAAGTTATTTCCAAAAATTGCTTTAAAGGACACTGCACATCTGTGCTGCTGTGAGGAAAGGGGTGGTTATTTTGATGGAAATCATACATAAGCTTTCACATCCATTCAATAGCACTTACAGTGTATATTCTCACATTGTCAGTCAGTCAGAATCACAAACAACATCTAAAGCATCACCATGCTGGGCAGGGGGCCACCCGGTGCTGTTCACATCATCAAGTTCGCCCATGACCTGACCATGGTGGGTAGTGGGAATGATGAGACAGCATACATGGAGGAAGTGCAATAGCTAATGGACTGCTGTCTCTTAATGTAAACAAAAGAAAAGAGACAGTTGTTGACATCTGCATCCTCTGCAGATGCGTCACAGACTGATATGGGAATTGCTCCACCTCAGACCACAAGACGCTACAGTGGATAGTGAGGGCAACTGAAAAGATCATTAGGGTCTCTCTCTTCTCTGTCAGGTACATCTACACCACAGGTCCATTCCACACCCTCTTCTCCTGCCTTCCCATAGCATTTGGGCATTCACTGCCAGGATTCTTCCCCGGCCATCACATTCCTGTATCAGAACTGCATCATCAAAAGCTTCACTTCACACATAAACACATTCTGTATCTGTTACCTCCTCCTAAACACAATGTATATTCACATTTAAAGTGTTACGCCTTTAACTTACACCCCAAACATCAGTCCCCCAAACTTAATGCCAGTTGGCCATAACTGTCCTTGTGTGCCCTGGTGTGGGTTTACTACATCTACCAAAGGTGACCTCACAGTTGAGAAAATTTGGCAAAATATCTCCTTAAACATGGAAATTAACAATAAGCTTAACAATATTTTTTTAAACACATATTGCATTTTAAGGTAGGTGTCCATAATTTCCCTGTGAATATTTTATGTAGCAGTTTTATGTTTTTGGCAGATTATGTTTGCTACATTAAAATCTCAAAATAAGAAATTATAAATTTGGTATTTTTGACTACATACCTTATGAGTTAATTTGGCAAGACAAAATTTTTCCATTTTATTTTGTAATGCACGACATTTTAATGAACAACGATAATCATAGAAAAGTCACAGAATGATTATATGCTGCATATTCTAACCAGCACCGGGCTTATTGGTCTTTTGTTATTGTGTTAGAAATGCCAGGTTAATCCTATAAAATTAATACACATATGCAAGTAGTTTACCGAAAATAAACATTTAATGAACATTCTTAATTAGAAATTTGTCCATTTAATTTGTTTGACAGATTATCCTTAACAGTGTTGAAGTGTACATTGTTAAATCACCTTTCACTGAACCTGAAAGGGTCAGAAGAATGGTTGTGTCCCAAATGTGTAGAATTCCACCAGGATTCTAAGATGAGCAGTGGTTTTTTTTCTCCCATGTCCTCTTTGCAGAAGCAGGTATATTTCTTGAATTGTGGGATAATGAGGCTTGCACCAACATGTATATAGCAACTGGTCAATGACTAAGCCTTTATTAGCCATGCAGATACTTCTCCAGGCTTTAGTAATCTAAGATTCAAGACTGCCTAGTAATATTTCTCACCAAAAAAAGTTGAAAAGGTTTCAGAATGAAGTGTAAGTAATAATGTGGATCTAACTTTTGTACAGTCCAGAATCACTCTCACATTTGAACAGTACTATATAAACCTTGCGAACATTGTTGCTTGGATAGGTGACCCATGTGATGATGACTCTGCTTACTGTTGTGGTGTTGATGCCAAAGATGGCTGATGTGACCTTCTCTTTAAAGCTGACTGCAACACAGCAGCAGCACATTTCATCCCATGTGCCATTCTACAGTTTGTACTTGGCTTCCTTTTCCATTGCATCGTATGTCCTCTGTGCCCTACTCCAGTTCATTAACTTAGATGTGGAGAGGGAAACTGATTCCCTGAGCTGAGATTCTAATTCTTTATCATTGGCCTCCAGTTTCCTGAATCTTTCAGCAGCAGCAGCAGCCAACTTATTCTTGTAAAGCAGTGTACTTACCAGATGAAGGGTGTCCCGAGTTGTGGTCTGGTGTTTGTGGTACCTCATTCACTTCTTTCACAGAAGAAAATTTATTAGCCTGCTAAGCTGTTCAAACTCCATGAATGTCAACTCCAAGATGAGCACTAGCCCACTCAAAAGCTGACTCCAGAAACAACTGAGCTTCCCCCGAGTTGTTCAAAAAAAAAACAACATCATGCAGCACTGGCCCTCAGTCTTCAGTTTTCTTTAAAATTGTGCCAGCATGCTCTTATGGACTACATTAAAAGAATGACCTAGTTGAAGAATGTATTTTTGTATGATAAACTGTCACAGTTCAGATGAATGAAACAAAAAGTACAGATACATTGTACTCCCGGAAAACGGAAGTGTGAAAAGTTCTCAAAAGCTCTAAAAATTGTAAAATATTCATACACATTTTATTTCATTATTTTAACCAATACTAGAGGACCTGTTGGTAAAATGAGACAGAATCTACATCATTTAGATCCAAAAGACTGTATGGTATCTTCAAATACAGAATCTGGGGATACAAGAACAGCGTTTTTTGCTTCAACAGATTTACCTTTTGACAGCATTAAAGCGTGACATTCATCAAAGCTGCTTAAACAAAAGGTGTAATACTGCTTGGATTAGCCCGAGGGAAGGGTAATGTCTGTAGATTTGCTTGGAGCCACCGCTCCTCTAAATGTATGCGTACAAACATGAGTGGCAGTGTTGCTGTGTCAGTGCTTTAATTAATTTCACTGCCATGCAAGAAATGACAGGAACACTCCTGAATGACAGGTAATACAGCATCAGGTATTTCCAGCAAGAAATTCTAAGAGAAACTTAAACACATGATGTTAGAAATTTTTTTACATTGTCTGTAACCTTAACATTAAACATTTAAGCTGGGAAAATTTGGTACCCATAAAAATATTTGTGCCTCAGTTGCTATCATAAAAGATTGTCCCCACGAAAAGGTCGGCACGTACTGACTTTTGTTTCTTGGTGCTTCACAGCAATAGGCCACAGGAGTCACAGTCTCACTCTAATGAAATTTAGTTTTTGTAATTCAAAAGAAATAATCCTAATATCCTAATTTATTTGTAGATTTTTATAAGCAAATTAGTTTGTTTTACAAGAGCAACAAGAACATTATAATCACCATTTAAAAACAAATGCCTACTATATACCCTTATTCCTAAAAGATTCAGCCTAATTTATTGACTTAAATTAACTTTGCTGTTAACAATTAACAGCGCAGAACAGATGTACACTCACTGAAGGCAGTATTTAGGAATGTGTCTTTGAATCTTAGCACTAAAAGTGGTTTAGGTTTTGTCTTTAGAGTGTGTAACATTATTTGTGCAAAGGAGTGTTTAAAGAGCAACGTTCACGGCTCTCTTTCTGACTGAAATCTCCACAGAGGCAACGTCTGAACAAAGCTGCAGGCTGTATATGAGTGTCAGAAAAGTGCTGGACATGATATAAGAATCTTATATAAAAAATGTTGATGTCATGTGCACCACTTTATTGAGATTTTTATCTCAGCCTGCTCATATACAGCATGTAGCTTTGTTCATTACATATTTCATTATAGATAAATATAATCTCTACATATAGTTTGTATGATTATGCATCTCACTTTACAGTATACAGTATTTGATGAAATTCTGATGAAAAAAACAAACAAATCATTAAAGCTGAAGGGCAGCTGTCATGCACAACTATAGGCTGAACTGCTTACAGTCACCCCTCTGACTTATTTGCAGAAGACTAAACTCATCACCGTCGACTCCTTAAATTTAATATTTCTAATGCATGACGACATTTAAATATAAAACTGCACAGCTTTAAAAAAAAAATATATATATATGCATGAGCCAGTTTGCGTCTCTGTCAGAGTGCCTTGGGATCCGTCAGAGGGTTCAAACGCCTGCGCATCATAAGCTGTGTTTAAGAAGCGTTTTGCACTCTTCACACATTTTAAAGAGCATGAAGTGATGAACGGCGTATATCATTTGACCGGATTCGTTATGATGGAAGTTCAGACGACCACATCAATGCAAGATGGAGTCAAAGCCCCTACATCTCCGGGTGGGTGAAAACAAGCACGGTTATACAACCGACTTACCCCTTTTGTTTGAAATAAATCCAGTCATGTAGTCTGCTCTTCCATTTTTCAGCCCGGCAAATTATCTTTGCAATAAAAAACCTGGACCTGGAAGTCTCACGTTTTTCAGTAACCGTGTGTCGGGCGAAATTACGCCAGGTATAAAATGTTAATGCACCGTCCCATCCGGTCAGTGCAAGTTTCACCGCGTCCTAAAGTTGAATTTCTGGATCACAGTAAACGCGAGGTCCGCCGGCCCACGAGTTTCAAAGCAAAGAGTTTCTCTCTTTTTCTCCACGACTAGAAGGTGTTGAATGGAATTCTCTCCACATCTACGACGGCTGTTTCACGAGGCAGTACACTGACAGTACAGCTGATCTGAGAACTGCCGCTTCTCCCACTTCTCCCGCCCCTAATATCCCACCGCACCGCAGCCCCGCACGCGCAAAGACGCGCAAAACGCTCCAGTGAGGTGGAGAACATACATATAATAATTCATCTGAGGGAGAAAAACACAGTCGTTACAAATTGTATTACAGTCAGTACATCACAGCTACAGTATTCTCGGAATAATACTATTAAACATACTAAGAGACCATTTGAACACTGATGTGTCACTGATTGAATACTACTAGTAATAGTAATGTAAAACTCCATAAAGGTTAATGAACTCACTGAAGCGTGGGTTTAGAGTAATGCATAACAGAAATGGTTCAGTCATGCATACTGTTTTATAATAAGGCATTTCTGTCATTTTCTTATTAATGTAAATGTCCTGAACTTCACTCTCAGAATTTGTATAGGGGCGGGTGTTAGGGGGAGATTGTAGGACCACTGGGGGGAGACAGAGTGGCTTTTTCTGGTGGTGGTGCAAATGACACACACACACACACACACGGCTCTGGTTGTTGAACCTGTCTGTCAGTGAAGCTCCCTGTGCTGTTTTATTTATTTGGGGTGAAGTAGCTCATGGATCTGGCTTGTAACTCACTGACTCACACACCCGCTCGCTCAGCTGATAGCCTGGTGATTAGGGAGTTGCCCCTGCGACTGGGAGGTTGGGGGTTCAAATCTCAGGACTGTCAGCGCCACCACTGAGGTACCTAAATAGCTCTAAATAGCTGTGATGTTAGATAAATGCCACCCAAAAGCTTCCAGGTGACAACATACCCATCAGCTTCCTACACCAAGTACCACTATTACATGTATTAACCATTAATCATGTAAACACATTGATTCCCATCTGTTGCACTATTTATCAGCCCTTTCCAGCCACCCAATCAATGGAAAGCGACTATGTGCTATTTGGGTGGTTGATCATTCTAAGAACAGCAGTGATACGTTAATGATATGGTAGTGTGTCTGGTGCTGGCATGAGTGTTTTGTGCACAGCCAACATTCGGGGATTACTGGCTACACTTACTAGCCACTTTATTAGACATCTAGCTGGTATCTATTAAGCGTTCCATTGATTAACCATCCTCTAACCCTTCGTCACTCATCTGTTTCTGACTTCAGAGTGGCTGTTGCTGGGATCAGCTCATTTTATTTTCTAATCTTACGGATTAAATGGAACAATTCATTGAATCGAATAACTCTTCAGAAACTTGCAGTGTTCCAGCAAAAAGGTATGGAGTGAAAGTGGTTACAATATGATTAGGACTAGTAGTGTAACCTCACTTAAGTGAAAACATATGATCAAATTTGTCTGTTTATCAAAAAGACATTAGATTGATTGGCATTTAAGTGTAAATGTTAAGACGTGTGATGATTTTTGACAAGGCTGACTTCCTATTTCCCAGTTTTTAATTTAAATTTTCTGTCCCACCTTAAATTCTGCAGCAGTACACGTCTGTACACGTGCAGTGAATGTTTGTTATTTAATATGGTACTGCACAGGTCAGAGTGTCAAAATGTTGCTAGCATTCACTTCCAGGCTTCCTACAATGAAATATGCCAGTAGCGTATGCAAGTGGCTGAATGAAATATAGTACATGAGATAAATATGCCAGTGGCTCAGTAAAACAGCCATTTGTAAACTGGAGCGGCTTCAGGTGACCTGTCAAAAGAATAGGCACCACACACCAGCTAGGGGAAAAGCTGGGAACAAAAGAGATTGTAGCATATCCAGGAGAAGACGAGAGCATATTGAGAGGAGGTAGCATATTGCTTACTCCATTCTTTGTGTTGGCAGTTTGTATGGATTCACATTTTCAGTAAACCAAATATGACACATTTATCGTTTGTCGTTACCGTGGAGTTGGTTAAAATACGCCATGTTTCTGTCACCATGTCTCAAAAGCAGAGGTGGACAGTAACGAAGTACATTTACTTGAGTACTGTACTTAAGAACAGTTTTTGAGTATCTGTACTTTACTTGAGTAGTCTTTTTTTTGGAAACTTATGACTTTCACTTCACTACATTTGAAAGAAAAAAACGTACTTCTCACTTCACTGCATTTCCATCAAAGTTCTCATTACTTTCAGTTCTGAAAGTGGGTATTATTGTCTCACTTTTCTAAAATGTGATTGATTTTTTAGCAGATAACAGACTATCAGAAATCACCAGTCGTGTTACGTCACATACTACCAGAGCTGGACTGGCCATCGGGTATACCGATGACTTTCGTGGGATAGAAGTAGTGTGTCCGAAAAGTGCACTCGTTCACTCTGTAGGGCACAATAAAAGAAATCTGCAGTGCATGATGGTACATGTGTATTAATGTAGTGTACAGTGTCTGGACACTAGATTTTGTAGTGCACTATGTAGTGGGTGAAATTGACGGTTGGAATTTCTACAAAATGGCTGATTCGTTACATAGTGCCCTACATAGTGAACGAGTGCACTTTTCGGACACAGGTACGGTCAATCAGTGGAGGGAGAATCAGAGATGGGGACTCAAGTCTGAGAGTCGGACTCGAGTCGGACTTAAGTCGCACAAAGAAGGAGACTTGAATCGGACTTGGGTGTTGTGACTCGTGAGTCATAACTCGTAAACAATGTTCATTTCATGGAATTATTTA
>JBBIGA010135303.1:0-21433 GCA_037576975.1 Alestes dentex | reverse complement strand
TAAATAACATACGGGTGGTGATTGGAAGAACTGATTATCTCTCTTAAAAAGAACTGCATTTAAGAATTAATACAGGTGCGATGGCGGCCCAAGGTAAGTATAAATCTGAATCTGCAGATCAGTCCCAATTCTGACTTGCGGTACAAGCAATTGGGTAAATCCTGAGGGGGTCTCGGGTCACGTGAAGCGCTGGGGAAAAAAGGCCCGGAGGAGCTCGGACGGGTGACCTCGGCACATGGCTGGTAGCCCTTGGTTTACTGATTCAGAGAGAACTGAGATATCAAGAGGAGGATAAGTAGCGCCTGAGAAAGGCTGGCGAGGCGCGCAGAAATTCCTCTGCAGCTGAACTGACTGTGTGTAAATTTCAGCAGAGGCATAGAAGAGAAGCAGTGCGTTAATTGAGAAGCAGTGCACTATAGAATTAATCCATAATGAGTAAATAGGCAAATATAGTATGAAAAGAACACTACAGAGACTGTATAACAATAATACTAGTAATAATAATAATAATAATAATAATAATAATAATAATAATAATAATAATGACAATAATAGCAGAAAGATAAATAACATAAAAAGGTAAATAGTGACAGTAATAAAGATTACAATAAAATTACAATAAAAATCAAATCAAAAGATTTATGAGGCACCTAAAGTTAAGATTCCTGTTGAGAGAATCGGTCGCAGAGAGGAGCAGAGATTTTTTAAACAGACAGATAATACATAATAAATAAATAGGTAATTATACTAATATAATTATATGAATAATATAGCTAAATATAGCTGAAAACAACCACAAAACCCCAAAATAATAAAGAGTTATAAGTAAAGGGTAAATAGTGACAGCAATAATAAATGTGTGATCTTTCTCTGTAAAATGAACACATTGGATGAATGTGTGTGTGATGAGTGGGCCCATGTGTGTGTGTGCGCAGGTGTATGAGAGAGAAGAGGAGTGATTTTGTGTGTGTGTTCAGATAACGGATGGCCCTATGCCCGGACATTCCACCTATCTGAGCAAACCTTTACCAGACGTTATTATACAGAGCTGTGTGTGATGTCGGTTGCAGGGCTTGGATTAATTTTTATTTAATGTTGAAACAAGTTATTTGTCTAAGGTAAATAAAAAGAAATAAATTTGTGTAAAGTAAATAAATAAATAATAAACCTGTAAAAATTTGATTATAAATATTTGATGGAAGATATTTAATGGAGGAAAAACAAGTGACTGAACATTTTGTATGTGTGAACTTACATATGTATGTATATATATGAGGGGGTGAATAGTTCCCGCATGTCAGCTTATTACCAGCCATGAATTAATTGTGAAATTTGGCAGTGAATTTTGCAGTGAAATCATAACATTACTTGTGATCCAATCATATAATATTACCAGGAAGAGTGCGTGAGCATTTGGTTTTTAGTTGACATGCAGTGAACGACACTGGGACTTAAAACAAATAAAGGGGAAGGTAGAATCACAGTGTATTAAGCAAAATACACTTTCTCTTTGGGCTTGGTGAGAGACATGGTGAGAGAGCATCTGCAGGCAGGGTGGGGACTTGAGAGTGAAATAAAACAAGGGGTTGATGGCATTATTCAGGATTTATAGAAGACAATTAGAAGTGTGAAAGCTATTCTGTGTAGCACACTGAGGGAAAGAATCTCAAAGATTTGGAGTCCGAAGAGAAAGATGAGGAAGAAGATGATGTTAGAATGGGAAGATAGTGATTATACTGAGGAGACTTAGCAGTAAAGAGAAAAGAGGAATAAGCCAAGGTGGATGTCCAAAGGTTGGATGGCACAAGATTTTGGTAACACTGATCACAGAATTATTAAATCAGTCGGTGACTTAGATGAAATGGTGCGTGCTTCAATGGCGAAGAAAGGTTCAAATAAATGGGGAAGAAGTCAGGAATGTGAGATATCAGATAGATAAAAATCAGATAGGAATAGGGAAGATATTAAGGTCCAGAAAAATACAAGCACCAATGCTGATCATGGGAAGATATGCTCACTACATACTGTGGCAGACCCAATACCTGGGGGCGGCGGCCAATGGTTTACCAGATCTGCATAAAGGGGCCCAGAAGCGGAAAAAGTACACTCAGGCATCTCCAAGCCCTGGGAGACGTAAAAAGCAAAAGAGGTGGCACAGCTCCAACTGGGAGAAAAAGAACGAGAGGAGAGAAAACCTCAAGCCGCAGTGATGGAACAGCACACTGCGCCACAAATGCCAGTGACATCAAACACAGAACCACCTGCAGGTCAAGCAGGAGAATGGGGTCCAGCAGCCATTGCAGTTCACAGCTCCTCCAATCCCAGTCATACATGTGCATACACAGCCTGGGGGTGGACCACAATGACAGAAGTCCAGAGGCAGACAACAGCCACAACAGACTAAAAGCCAACCGGAGTCTGTTGGTGGAATGGACAAATGAGACACATCCAAAAAGAAATGTCCAGTAAATCCACGGACGGGGCCTGGAATGCAGGGAGGGCTGGCCTGGCAGCCTCCACAGGGAAGGGGTCAAGAACAACCACAGCAAAATTCAAATTTAACACACCCAAGCAAGAGGAAATCAAAACTCTGCTTGGCCTGGACCAAACCAAAATTCTGGCCCAGTAAATTGCTGGGGCAGGCAGAATGGATCCTACCGGGAACAGCTCTTATTGACAAGCAAAGGGGCTGATGAAAAACCAAGGCTGCAGGTTCAACTAAATGGCACAAAAATTATTATGCTAATAAATTATGGAGCGTGTTACACATGTGTAAATTCTAATTATGCTATAAATCTCCCCAGGTCTGGAAAATTTGTGAAGACAGTGGGATTCTCGGGACAAGTGCAGCTAATTCCAGTAACTGCTCCAGTTCAATTAACAGTGTAAGAAAAAAGATTAGGATACTAATTATAGTTTCAGGGCAGACTCCAGTAAATTTATTAGGAAGAGATGCCTTGTGCTGATTGGGAATCCAAATCTGGTGTACTCCGATGGTGTATTTGTAAATAAGATAATAAATCCACAGATTAATGAAATACAGGAAAAAGAAATTAATGTATATTGGCTGGGAGAGATATAGAGAGAACTGTTCAGAGAATAATGAGTAAATGGGGAAAGTTTATCTTAGCACAAATTCCAAAAGCAAGGAAGTCCACAATGCAGTATCACTGTACAATGATTTATGACAGGAGCAGGGAATCAGTTTAACGGAAAGCAGTGTAATAATAAGCACAGAAGGGACAGCACTGCAGATAGACGATAATGCATTCAGATGAAAATTAATAGAAGAGGACTCTTTAAAACAACAAATTGTCAAGCAAGTTCCTGAGGAACTATGATCGTGATATGAAACAGATGTAGGACTGGTAAAATCAGCTTCACCCGTACAGATCAAATTAAAACCTAGAACACAGCTTCCCAGAAGAGAACAGTGCCATGAAGATTCTATTAAAGTCCTCAATAAACTAGCAAAGGGGGGACGTAAAGTTTCGCAGGTCAAATTACAATACTGTCAACCACAGGTAGAATGCCTGGGAAGGTTGGTGGCTCATGAGACTAAAGCAATAGCGCGAAGGGATCAATAAAGCACTGCAGCCAATAACAGTAGGACAGAGGAGGTCATTTTGTATGGGGCGTCGTTTGTAAAAACAGCTATACAAATTTAGAGGTGTCATTTTTTCATCATTTAGCACATTGTTCACACAATTTTCACACATTTAGAGCTAAATGTGTTTTTAAAAAAAAGTGTTACATTTTGGTAAATTTTCTTGTTAAATGCTAAATTTAAATGTTAAATCTAAACCTAAATGTTAAATCTAAATCTAAATGTTAAATGTTAAATCTAAATGTTAAATATAAATATAAATGTTAAATATAAACCTAAATGTTAAATGTTAAACCTAAATGTTAAATGTTAAATCTAAATGTTTAATCTAAAACTAAATGTTAAATGTTAAATCTAAATGTTAATCTAAATCTAAATGTTAAATTTAAATCTAAATGTTAAATATTAAATCTAAAGGTTAAATCTTAAATCTAAAGGTTAAATCCAAATCGAAATGTTAAATCCAAATCGAAATGTTAAATCCAAATCGAAATGTTAAATGTTAAATCTAAATGTTAAATGTTAAATCTAAATGTCCGATCTAAATGTTTACTCTAAAACTAAATGTTAAATGTTAAATCTAAATGTTAATCTAAATCTAAATGTTAAATCTAATTGTGAAATGTTAAATCTAAATGTTAAATCTAAATCTAAATGTTAAATCCTATATCTAAGTGTTAAATCTAAATCTTAATGTTAAATCTAAATCTAAATGTTAAATCCAAATCGAAATGTTAAATCTAAATGTTTAATCTAAAACTAAATGTTAAATGTTAAATCTAAATGTTAAACTAAATCTAAATGTTAAATCTAAATCTAAATGTGAAATGTTAAATCTAAATATTAAATCTAAATCTAAATGTTAACTGTTAAATCTAAATGTAAATGTTAAATCTAAATCTAAATGTGAAATCCTATATCTAAATGTTAAATCTTAAATCTAAATGTTAAATCTAAATCTTGAACTCTAAATCTTTAGAAGATATGCTAATTGTCCATGCCCCATGATCACGATTGGCTGGTACTTAGAAGGGGGCTGGACTGCGTGCTGTGATGTTCCCTCACCAACATGGAGGATTTGCCATAAATGAACTTAAATCTAAATGTTAAATATGAAAAATATATCTCGTACTCTAAATGTGAAGCTTCACAGTTAGATAGGGCTCAATGAGACCTTTCCAAAGACCCTTCAGTTTCCATAATAGCCCCGGCGATCCCCCGGAGTTATTAGCCAAAAACCGTTCACCTCGCCGGTTGTCCCTATACTTTTGTCCGAGGTGAATGGTTTTTGTCTAATAACTCCCGATTGCGGGGGGGTATTTGGAAAGGTCTCATTGAGCCCTATCTAACTGTGAAGTTTCACGGAGATTGGTGGTTGCTCGGCCTAGAAAAGCCGCGAGCACGTTCTGTGGGGGACTAAAGTACACCCGGGCGAGGTGAACAGTTTTCAGATAATAACTCCGGATCGCCGGGGCTAATAGGTTAAACGAGGGGTCGTTGGAAAGATGTCACCGAACCCTATCTAAGTGTGAAGTTTCACATTTAGAGTGCGAGATATATATTTCATATTTAACATTTAGATTTGAGATAATGAAAGGCAAATCCTCCATGTTGGTCAGGGAATGTCACAGCACGCAGTCCAGCCCCCTGCTAAGTACCAGCCAATTGTAATCATGGGGTGTGGCCATTTAGCATATCTTCTAAACATTTAGAGCTCAACATTTAGATTTAGAATTAGATTTAACATTTAGATTTAACATTTTGATTTAGATTTAACATTTTGATTTAGATTTAACATTTAGATTTAACATTTAGAGTTAGATTTAACATTTAGATTTAGGTTTAACATTTAGATTTAGGTTTAACATTTCGATTTAACATTTAGATTTAGATTTAGCATTTAGATTTAATATTAAACATTTAGATTTAACATTTAACATTTTAATTAAGATTTAACATTTAGATTTAGATTTAACATTTAGATTTAACATTTAACATTTAGATTTAACATTTAACATTTAGATTTAACATTTAACATTTAGATTTAACATTTAGATTTAGAGTTAGTATTTAACATTTAGATTTAGATTTAACATTTAGATTTAGAGTTAACATTCAGATTTAACATTTAACATTTAGATTTAGAGTTAAGATTTAGATTTAACATTTAACATTTAGATTTAACATTTAGATTTAGATTTTACATTTACATTTAACATTTAACAATTACGCAGCAAGAAAATGTACCAAAAAGTAACACTGTTTTGTTTTTTTTTTAAACACATTTAGCTCTAAATATGTGAAAATTGTGTGAACATTGCACTAAATGATGAAAAAATGACACCTCTAAATTTGTGAAGCTGTTTTTACAAACGGCGCCCCATATTTTTGAGAATGACAGGATTTAGTGCAGATTGGATTGAAGATTATGCAAAGAAAACTGCACCTATGAGAGCTTTAATAACAGAGGCCAGGACAAAAACTTTAAATGCATCATTATAATGGACAGCAGATGCATATGTGACCTTTGAAACTTTAAAACAGGAAATGCAAACAGCGCCAGTGTTAGCAACGCCAGATTATGAAAAGCCATTTCACCTGTATATCGCTAATCATTGCGACAAATTCACATCAGCAATACTAATGCAGGACACATGCAGGGGAAAAAGAAACAGCCTATAGCATATAACAGCACTTTTAGTTAGATGGAGTTGCACAGGGATGGCCACCTGCTATCAGGAGTTAGCAGCAGTACATTACGGCAATGAAAAAGCTTCAGTGTTAACATTTGGGTACCCAGTAATCATTTTTTATTCCAACCATAAAATTATAGAGTTAATTGAAAATAGCATATTTGTTCTGACACAAGCCAGAAGCTTACAGTATTTGTTCTAACTCAAATATCCAGATGTAACTCTTAAAAGATACACAAATCCAGCAGTAAATCCAGTAGAATTGTTGCCACTTCAATTTGAAGGAAAACCATATAATTGTGTTGCTGAGTCTTTATCTTTTTCAAGTCTCAGACCTGATTTAGAGTCCACACCGATCATAGAGACAGAAATCATTTCGCTGATGAGGCAGCCAAAAAGGCCTCAAAGTGTGAAAATCCTGTAATGACTCCTGTAGTGACAACAGAGCCTATAACCACTCCTGAAGATGTAGTAAACATACAAGGATTGGCAACAATGTATGAGAAAACCATGTGAAATAACCGAAGGGGCGAAACAAGACAGCAATGGGTTATGGAGAAACCATGAAGGGTTGTTAATTGCTCCAGGCACACTAACAATACTGATCACTAACACACATGACTTGGATCATTGCTCAAGGGAAAAAGTGGTGAAGGATATGCACATACCACATTCAAGGGAACCCTGTCAGGGTTGGAAGTTGAATTAAGGGCATATATGGGGCAACTAACTGGTATACCATGAAGCTATCTATCAATAGGAACAGAGGCTTATTCCAGAGTCAGATAATCCATCGAGACCTGGAGATCAGGTATACATCAGAATGTTCAGAAAGTGGAACGAATCGAGATGAAGTGGTCCTTATAAGGTGGTAAGAGTGGCACCCACAGCAATACAAGTTGAAAACAGTACTATTTGGTATCATCGTAACCACTGTACCAGGGTCCCTAGAAGTCCATTACCCAGAGCAGAGCCAGACGACGCCAGGAGGGTGAACCCAACAGGAGAAGGTCGCGATGGAGTCCTGCCGAGGGAGAGGGAGCTGATGCAGGTTCCAATCATGGTGACCCTTCAGATGGACGAGACGGAGGAGACAGAGAGGATGCCTTGCCAGGGAACCAGGAGGGCACAGCGTCAATGCACAGAAGGGCTCCAGAGGAGGAGAACAGTAGGAGGAGACAGAGGATCGGGAGGAGTTCACGAACCATCTGGTGCCGTTCTCCCGTTGCCAGTCAGCGACAGCAATCAGCCCACCAGTGGCACCAGTCAGTGAACCAGCTCCAAACAGCACGTGCAAGAAGAAGGGACAGAACCAGGTGTTGCTGACCATCGAGTGTCTGTTATTGACGATTTGTTGCTTTTGAGTTTTTGGATGATTTTTTTTCTTTGATGAATCTAGTTTGGGTCAGCAGGGGTCCTCTGAGCAACCAGACCTCACCAACGTCAACCCTGGTTCAGGATCACCATGCCATCAGTTATAACCTGACTGACTGTGCTGTTCCGCATATTGCAAACATGACAGCTGGGAAACAAAAGGGACAGAAAAGCCGAATTCCTGAATGCGTTCTGGCTGCAGTTACACTCGTTGCCGGAAGTGGTCTCATCCCATGAGAACAATGATTTTCATTTACTTACACTCCTAAACCTGACTAATGGGCCTAGAGTAATTCCTTACTTTAATGAAAGACAGGATTTTGAAGTATGGCTAACAACAACTGAGTGTAATGTCACAGAGCAAATTGGTATCAAAACCCAATGTTTAATTGATCACTGTGTTCTTTTAAATGCAGCTAAACTAATGCCGGTAGAACGAGCAGTAAAATTACTTACAGTAGGCTTCTGGTAATGGCAGCGGAGTGATCAGTCGCGCTTTTCACCTCTACCAGTCCACGTTACTGTTGTTCTTTCTCTACACTTGCCCATCTCTCTCCAAATCTGCATTTAATTGATTCATTGTTAGTTTATCATGCCCAAGCCTTCAAAACAGAGCAAGATGGACCATTCTCAAGGCTTAACTGAAGATTGTGCTGATTCTAGCGAGGCTAACACTAGCAGTTAGCCGGGAAAGTTCGCTACCTGATTTATCCCAGGAAGCGTTGCCTAGACACATTTCTGACGTTGTTGCAGAAGAAGGTCGGCACACGTAAAAGATGCTGAATGACTCTTTCGTTAAGCTGGAGTCTGGATTGGACGCAAAAGTTGATAACATCATCAAACGCATTGACGAGGTCGCTGCAGTCGCCGACTCCCTCGCATCTCGCCAGACAGAAGCAGAAACACATATCTCTGTCTTGGAGGACGATGTTGGCTGCACTCGAGAAACTGAACATGGCACTCTCGGATAAGGTTACAGATTTGGAGGGTCGTTCCAGGTGGGACAACATTAGAATTCTAAACCTCAAGGAGTCAGCTGAAGGAACTGATCCCATACAATTTTTCGAATCTTTCATCCCAAAACTGCTCGAATTACCTGTCCCGACAATCGCAATTGATCGTGCTCACTGAGTGTTTGCTATGCCGAACGGATGGCTGCCCTCGCCCTGTCATTATCGAGATAATCGCTCCAGGGATGTTGCTACAATCCTGTCCGCAGCTAGACGCAGGGGTCAACTGCCATATGAGGATCAACTTCTCTCGTATCGCTCCCGATATTTCACCCACAGTTCATGCCGCGAGAAGAGCTTTCGACCCGATCTGCGCTGAGCTTATTAAGAAAGGCATCCACTTCCAAATGAACTTCCCAGCCGTGTTGGTCTTCAAGGTGAACAGCGTGCAGAAAACTTCCAAAGATCCGAAGGACGCCAAAATGTATATGGAATGGTAATCTGTGATCTCCTTTGTCTCTAGCCTCTAGAGGAGGGTTAGCTGTCTTTACAAAAAGCACAGTCTGTTTTCAATATGATCTGTTTTTGTTTAACTAATGATGGGTGGCCAGCAAAAAGATATGGGAGAGTTCTCTTATGTATAAACCCTTATACATAAGGGGCAGCTGGTAGCCTAGTGGTTAGGGAACTCGTTCTGCAATCAGAAAGTTGTAGGTTCGATTCCCAAGACTGCTAGGCACCTCTGAGGTACCCTGAGCAAGGTACCGTACCCACACACTGCTCCCTGGGCGCTGTGTTCCTGGCTGCCCCCTGCTTCACTTGGTGAATGGGTTAAATGCAGAGGGAGAATTTCGTGCTGTTCACACTGTGTGCTGTGGTGTGTTCACGTATGACCGAATGATCACTTTCACTTCACTTCTTATCTGCCGTGAAGCTTTTGTTGTTCGATTCAAGCTAGGGTAATTCTCTGCACCTTTGAATTATTTTTCGACCCTAGTTTTTCATTTGTGTTCCACAGGGTTTATAGACAAGGGTGTGCCCAATCTTCTCCTTGTTGTGTTTTTGTATAGTTCTAATACTAGTTCATCCAAGCCTGACCAGAATTTAAAATCCCCCTCTCCTCTCCGTTTTTCATGCCTTTCTCTTACCTTTGTACAATTTGCTTTTTTCAGTTTACCGTATTGTTTACCTTTTTATTACTTCAAAAATGGCTGATGGTGTCAATCTGAACATTCTTAGCCTCACTGTAAGAGGTCTGAATAATCCAGTGAAACGTGTTACCACTTTGGACTTTTTGCGGAAACTATAAAAATAAATAGAGCCTTTTTACAAGAGACTCATTTGGTCAAAAGGGATACTAATCACATGTCTAATCGGTTTTTCCATGTTGTGGCTTGCTCCTCGGCTTCAAATAAATCTAAAGGGGTGGCGATTCTATGTCAGCGCAATTTGCGCTTTAAATTGTTGAATACTTGGGCGGACGACAAAAGTAGAATAGCAGTTGCGAAAGTTAATATAGAAAATAGAGATGTTGCCTTGATTTCAATTTATGCCCCTAACTCTTTAGAAAAAAAAAATGTATGAACTGATCACTAAGGTACTTCTGGAGCTTTCTGGCTTTAAATTCATTATTGGCACTGATTTTAATGCTGTCGTTAATTATTTAGTTGACAGGTTGGGTAACTCTGAAAATTTAGAGCAAAAATATGCTTCTGAAGCTTTACGCTCTTGGATCAGTGATACCGGAGTGGTGCATCTGTGGTGTATGTTAAATCCTGATGTCAAAGACTTTTCCCATTTATCATCTAGACACAAATCTTTCTCTCGTATTGACTTTATTTTTTCCTCTAGGAGATTGTTCCACAATATTGTTAAGGCTAGCTTATTGCCAGTGGCATTCTCTGACCATAAGGCAGTGATTGCCTTTGTGTTGATAAATTCTAACCCAGCTAGGGCCCCTAGATGGAGCTTCAACACTACGCTTCTCCGAGATGAAACATTTAAAACTACATTTTCAAGTCAACTAATAGACTTCGTTGATATAAATAAAGGTTCAGTTGATGAACCCAGGATACTGTGGGATGCTATAAAAGGGTTTATTAGGAATTTCACTGTGTTACGCTTCCAACATAAGGAAAGCTTGCTCTTCCAGATTAAACAATTTAGAACTTAAACTTTCAGCATTAGATGGTCTTTTACAACAAAGTTATGATGAGGACGTTAAGCTTCAATTGGATCTTGTGAAAAAAGAGATAAACTCTATTATGAAACAGCGCGTTGAATTTTTAATTTACAGAACAAGGCAGTTGTATTATTTTAGTGGGGCTAGACCCAGCCGTTTACTTGCCCTCTTTCTGATATCAGCACAATGAAATCCAAAGACAGTGGTATTCTTAGTGAAACCTCACAGGTTAATGCAACTTTTCGCAGTTTTTATGCTGAATTATATAGCTCAGAGGTATTTCACAATCAGGATGCTTGTGACAATTTTTTGAATGAAATACAGCTTCCCAAGCTGTCTGAGGAAGACTCTTCAGAATTAGATAACTCCATCACCCTAGATGAGCTCAAGGAGGCTGTTTCTGATATGTGTAGTGGTAAATCTCCTGGGCTGGACAGAATTCCTCCAGAATTTTATATGGCCTTCTGGGACAGTCTAGGTCCTCTACTTTTTTATATGATTCAAGTCGCTGTCAAAAAAGGATCTTTTTCCAGAGATGTGAACATTGCAGTTATTTAACTTTTGCTCAAAAAAGACAAGGGCCCTAATAATTGCTCTAGTTATAGTTAAGTTGCTTGCTCGACAGCTTCAACCGCTCATGACCAAACTTGTTAGCTGTGACCAAACAGTTTCATTAGAACTAGATTAGCTTCTGATAATGTTAGGCGATTGCTCCATATAATACATGGCACATCTTCATTGACCTCGCCTGCTACTGTTCTTTCCCTAGATGCCATGAAAGCATTTGATCGTCTGGAATGGCCATATCTGTGGCCTGTGTTAAAGAAAGTGGCTCTGGGATCCTCTTACATTCGCATGATCAATGTGTTGTATGCAAATCCCACAGCCATGGTGTTGACAGGTAGAACTTGTTCATAACTGTTTGATATAGCCAGGGGTTCTCGTCAGGGGTGTCCACTAAGTCCGTTTCTTTTTGCACTTTCGCTTGAGCCACTTGCACAGTCAATCCACACAGATAAAAATATTACCCCAATTACAATATGTGGAACCAGTCATCATATTTCATTGTATGCTGACGATGTTCTTCTTTATCAAGGAAATTAATTGCAGTCCATACCTAACATCTTAAATATTTTTGGCTGCTTTGGTGAGATTTCTGGTTATAAAATAAATTGGACAAAGTTAGCACATCTTCCACTGAATGACGCAATGAGAAAAGCTGCGCCACCCTCAGGTATACCAGTGGTTAAACAACTTAAGTATTTGGGTATTACAGTTGGTGCTTCATTGCAGCATATAATTAAGACCAACTACAATGGTATCCTTTCTAAAATTTCATCTAACCTGGAAAATTGGTCATCACTCCCAAACTCTCTTAGATCACGTATCTCGATGATCAAAACGAATGTACTTCCTCGTATTAATTTTGTGAGTTCCATGCTCCCCTTGCCTCCCCCATCTTGCTTTTGGGACAAATTACAGAGCATAATAACTAAATTTGTCTGAAATGGCAAGCGGCCACGGCTTAAACTTTCCACAATGCAACACGACAGACTTGCTGGTGGACTTTCACTTCCCAATTTTAAGTTGTATCACTGGACTTTTACGCTATGTCCCCTGCTGAGCTGGTACGATGCTAAAATCGATGTCTCTTGGCGTTCTCTAGAGAAAAATTTAGTTCTTCCTCTGAAGTTGAATGAAGTTTAGTTTGCTAATATCCCTTTAAATACGTGTTAACTTCGTTTCGGCCCTTTAGTGTCACATGCTTTGTCAGTCTGGAGAGCAGCTGAAAAAGCTTGTGGGATCAGTTCTAATTGGAATCCCCACTCTCCCATCTTTAACAACTATGGTTTGCTCATTGGTAAGCACCCTATTCGCTTTGGTCAGTGTAGACAGTGGTATGACAAAGGGATTCACTCATTGGGTGATATAATGGGTGACAATGGACTTTACACCTTTGGAGAAATTTCTATTCAATTTAATCTGCAGAGTTCCACCTTTTTTTTTTTTACTTACAGTTGAGGGCAGCCATGAAGACGTATGGGGTCCCTTGAATGGCTCCTCTCAAAGACCATCTTTTGTGGAGAGCATTATGCGAGACTCAGGGAACAAGAGGATTAGGAGAGCAGATATCCCGAACCTTTCCCCTGATTTTGATTGGGATCGTGTATGGGTTATGGTTATGCATGCTTCTAGGAATCCAGATCATCAACAAATTCATTTCAGTTTCATTCATAGGACTTATATGATTCCACGCAATTCTGTCATACAAGGGAAATTGGTACTTTTTATCAAATGATTTGGGAATGCCCTGGGGTTGCTAACTTTTGGAATATGGTTAAAGAAAATGTGTCCACTTTACTAAATGTTTCAGTCCTTTTGTCCCCATCTGTCTTTATTTTAAATGATTTGTCTGACACTTAAAACCCAGAAACGTGTGTTTTTAGCAGGTTTGACAGCTGCCAAGAAATTAGTAGCAACAAGATGGAAACCTCCACATGCTCTTAATAAGAAATGTTGGGTTCTTACATTTATAGACGTGGTATATCTTGAATTGTCTACTGCACGTATTCATGGGGCAAGAGAGGACACCAAACTTTGGATAAACTCAAAAGTCTACTGATTTGATGTGAGGAGATTTCCCCTTCCCCCCACACTCTGGTCTTATGGGCTTTTTAATTTATTTATTTATTTATTATTATTTTATTTATTTATTTATTTCATTTTGTTCTCCTTGGTTCTTTTCTTTATATTTCATTACTATTTTATAGTCTATAGTACTTTCTGAAGTATACCATGTTCTAATTATTGGTTTCCCTGTACACTAAAAGATGTCAAAGTAACAATAATAATAATAATTTTAAAAAATTCCTTACAGTAGACTTGGGTATGTTCTCAAAGCATCAACCTGTTTTGCATGCTTCCATATCAGTATTTTCAAATAGCCTTTAGGTTTTATTTTCAATATATTTTCAGTTGTTCTTTGTTTCACTTTCCATATGAGCATTTACACTGCCATAAATTAGAGGAAGTTACAGGTAAAGCTATGTATCATACCTGTTAGAGGTTCTTTCTTATTAAGTATAACCGTTTGATGAAGACAAGAGTATTAATTACGAATCAGCACCTGATATATCCATCCACTTGTTGATTCCAAATTTTAAGTAGTTCACAAGTTTGTAGTTTTTATTATTATTTTTTGAAGTTATAAGGTATCCTCTGACCATGACAGGGACTGCTGAATTTCAGCGCAGATGGCATTACCACAACATCTGGGTAAAGGGGGGTATTTTTTTACCTCAACGAATTTAAGGCCTATGTGTGGCCCAGAGGTTTTTTCGCCCTAAGCCTAATTAAATTGGTTTTTAATGTAAAATCCTCCACAGTTAAGTTTAAACTCATATCAGACCAAAAGCCCCTGTATGAGCAGCTTCAATTCAGTGAACTATCTCCCTCAAAAGCTGGATAGATAAAGGGAGGGCTCTTGCCAGGTGCACAGTTTTGAACTCAAGTAACCTGCAAGGTGCCCAGCTGAACTCAGTGAACTATAAGGACACAGACCCTTAAAAAGAAAATGGCCGTAGCTTATAAGTGTAAAATGGCCGCAGGACCAGATAAAAACGCAGGTGTCCAGACTAAACATGCCAGAAAAGGGGGAGATAGGGAAATTAGTAATACATTTAATTGGTCAACAGGCGACTGGAGGTGTAGACTAAAATATGAATCAGAAGATGACCTAATCTTTAATTATTGGTTGAAATAATCGGGGAGGAACAGGAAAATTAAGTGAAGGAGACACCTTATTTTTCTATAGGTTTGACGAAGCTAAAATGATAAGAGAATTGAACTTTATTGGATGATACAAGCAGGTGGTCCTAAGCAAAACAAGTAATGCAACTCCCTATTTTCTCTATTGGTAGAAAATCAATCAGTAGGGTGTGTCGAGAGGGAAGGTGCTCGAATTTTAAAGATGTATAAAAACTCATGTAAGAGCCCAGTGGAACAGAGCGAGCGACTGGACACGAAGCAGCTCCCACGGGCCGCAGCTGAGACTTTGAATAAACCAGCAAACATCGCATCTTTTTGACTCCGTATGATTTCTTGGACTTAGGAGTTTGGGACTCTGAAAAAGTCTTTGAACTTAGCATAATTAGCATAGCTTCTCCTGACAGCAAGGGCAAGGTCATAAGGCAGGGGCAAAACTTCCAACAAATGATTGATCTTACTAGCAGCAATTTCCTTGCTTGTGAAGCCCTTTTTATGCAAGGCAATGACGACTACACATGTTTCCTTGAGGGAGCCATGGTTAACTGAGGAAAAACAATGAGTTCAAGCACCATACCCTTTAGAAGCATCCAATGTACTATTCTAACTCAATCAGCATGACAGAGTGATCTCCAGCCTTGTCTACGTCAACACTCTCACCTGTGTTAACGAGAGGATCAATGAAATTATGTCAGCAGGCGCTTTTGTGGTAGGGTTGAAATGCAGTGCAAATGGGGTTTTTTGGAAGAGACTATGCAATTTATTACAATTCATCTTATCACTTTTGGCTATGACTGTAGAAAAAAAAAAATGTAAGAAAACACTGCTTCAGAACACATTCATTTAAACACCTACCATTTGAACAACACCATGCAAACATCATGTAACATAATGTACATTACACTCTTTAGGACAATTATGCAGTGTAACCAACAAAATACATGTGCCCAATTAAACACTATGTGCCCAAGTCATGATATAGGTTCAGATTTAGTAGACAGCATGGATAAATTCTGATACTCTGGACATAGCCTAAAGTGTTTTGTGAGCGCATAATGTGTATAAATGTATCAGTGACTTATCCAAGTCCGGTGTGATTAGTATGAAGCCCTAGAACAGAAAAAGGTGTTCAAAAAATTCAGAAATAACTGAAACAGTCCATTATCATTGATTAAAAACAAAACTCAGATTAAATAATCTCAGACTTCTAAATTACTTTTCATTTCACAAAGTAAATCCACATTGTAATAAACCCTTATAACAGGTTAATCAGGACGCAGATAAATAAATAAAAAGCACAAAAATGGAAGTTGGAAGAAAAGAAGAAGGAAGAAAAGAGCAAATCTGACTACCACACAACTGGCTCCACTTTAAACTCCTGCAGCTGAAACACCTGTTTCCTAGCGGGGCCCCCCTGTGCGCATGACATGCCCAGCAAAAACATCTAGTGGAGCTCAGGCTGTCTAGTACCAGAGACAAGGGTGGGGGGCCTGGCTTACGTAGCATAACTAAATGGTTAGACCATCCAAATGAGTCTATAACACATGGCCATGTGTCCACTATACACAAATGACACAGCAGCAGTTAAAGCTTATGTTCCATGCATAGGACATTCAGCTGGACATCAAGCTTATAACATTAAGAACTATGCAAGCTCTGGAACCTCTAAAAGCCAGAAAAAGTGTGTGTGCGCATATATGTGCATCTGTGTCTGTAAAAAAAGACCTGACCCTGACCACTGTGTTTTATTGATCAGTCAATCCAGGCAGGAATGTCACTGCTATATTTGAAAATCTAAAAATATAAACATTAAATTATTTAGTTCTTCACCTTTGTTTTACTTCTGATACAATGTTCACATGCCACATATGTAGAGATTTCGATTATTCACTAACTTATCTTAAGATTGCTAAAGTCAATATTAGCACAATAGTACACAATATTAACCAATAACATCAAGCTTCACAACACCCATCATGAAACAAAAATGCTCAGTTAGGTCAAAGACCCTCATGTGAAATCATGTTTGACTCGTAAATACATTACCCATGTATCTTGCCTTTAGGTAATAGTTTGGCTAAAAATTATATTTACATTATTTTACGTATCCTAGATGTAGTCAATTAGCCAAGATATGCTTGGTGCCTAAAATGGAGCTATGAAGCTAATATTGCTGAAAAGGCAATATTAGCTTCATAGCACGTTTTTAAGAACAGCAAGCCAATTTGAGTTATATCAAGACAGTGATCAGTGACCCTTTTTAAAGCTGTAAATGTTAGAATCCATCTATAAGTTTTGGGCATGTGGCTGTCCAGAGTGAGAAAGCTGAATAGAGGTGCTAGCTTGTGGTAAGATACCTTGCAGAGGAAGCTGATGTTGAAGCCAAAGGTCTGGGCATTTCTGGAGCCAGCATTCATGTAATTCCCCACCAGCAATATTATTTCCAGAAGTTTACTGAAACCCTCGCTCTTCTTGACCTCCTCACATGCAAATGTGACGTTCATGATATCAGGCCTGATGTTGTTCACCTGCTCCTCAAATGTCAGCTTGAACAGTATTCCATTCAGACGGGGACGCAACAGCTTCACAGAGCTCATCTAAAAATGACATAAAAATGGTTCTCAGTACACACTCGCCAGTTAAAATAAAATCAACTTTACCAACAATCTGAGAAAAAGAAACACAGCAATTATACCTGAATTGTGTCATTAAACTCAATACACCAATGTCAACAAGACATAAGAGACAGAAGAAAAAAAAACTCAAATTCCAAATTGTGTAGTTCAGTCGCAATTACATTTATCTGTGTGATGAAGCACCATCAAAGAGTAGACACAACTGGCTAGATTTGTGTGAAAGTAATATAAAACCAGGTCTGTAAGGCTAGAGAGATGAAATTATATTTCAGCATACAGAAAGGGGGGGGGGCACACTGGAGTGGCAAGAAAAAAAGGATGACGATGATGAAGCAGTAAACAACTATGAGTTACAAGCTGCGGAAGGGGTTGACATAAGACATTTGCACTCCAGAACTATACCTAATCCAGTGTTTGCGGGAAGTTCTGATAAGTAGTCGGGATGTCTCATTACTTCTCACAGTTATTTACGTATCTTTATATCCAAGTTGTCTATAAAAACTCAGTCATCCATTTCCCCCTCCTAACAACACACTCATGGATACACACAAAACTACTCCTCAGTCCTCAATCTGCCTCTCTTGATTAAAATTCTTTCTCTGTATATTATAAAAGGAGATCATAATAAAGGAGTCAGTGCAAGTTGCTGACGGCTCTACCGGGAAGAAAACAGAAAGTGACTTATTTCCCAAAGGAGCTGTGTGAGGTGATGTTGAGGAGTTGCCTCCTCAGCCTGTTCTTATATAGCTTGCCTTGCTTCATTATGTCCTCAGAAGACACTGGTAGTGAACAGTGTGAAGCACAGCTGATTAGAGGGGTGGGTTGAGGTGGTTGGTAACCTTCTGCTGAACAGATTTGATGCAAATGCCCTGTCAGGTTTAATGAAGTCCTTCAGATTGAGCTACTAAATGCATAGCTTGTGCCAAGTGCCACTTTTGCACAGACCACATTTTGTTTATTTATTTATTTTTAATTATTAACCCAGACACTGGAGAAGCACAAGCCAGGTGTGTTTCTTAGTGCTAGTCCCAAACCATTTTGGTGTAAAATTTTGCAAAGTCAAATATGCGGACAACCAAAAAGTATTCCATACCAGATCAGTTGAGGCTCAGTTTAACAATGACTACCACCAGTACTGTTTGCCGACAGGAATCTAGTGGAAATTGGGCCAAATAAGAAGAGGGGGAAGACATGTCCAGAGGCAGGAGGAGAGGAGGAAGAGTAGGAGAGTGGAAGTGAGGTTGGGGACTTTGAATGTTGGCAGTATAACAGGTAAAGGAAGGGAGCTAGCTGATATGATGGAGAGAAGGAAGGTGTATTGGAGGAGGTTTTAACACTATTCTATCATGGTGTGGATGGGAAGAGAAATGGGGTAGGTGTTGTTGTGAAGGAAGAGTATGTTAAGAGTGTTCTGGAGGTGAAAAGGGTGTCAGATAGAGTGATGAGTGTGAAGTTAGAAATTGAAGGTGTGGTCTTGAACGTTCGTGCATATGCCCTGCAAGTGTGAGATGGATGAGAAAGAAGGATTCTGGAGTGTGATGAATGAAGTAGTGAAGAGTAGACATCCATGGACATATTGGTGAAGAGACATGAGGTGATGAGGAGGTGATGGGCTGGTATGGTGTCAAGGAGGGGAAGGCAGAAGGTCAGATGGTAATGGATTTTGCAAAGAGGATGAAAATGGCTGCGGTGAGCGTATGTTAAGCAGAGGGAGGAGCACAGGGTGACGTATAATAGTTTAGGAGGATGTACGCTGTTGGATTATATTCTAGGTAGGAGGGTGAGTCTGAAAGAGATTGGAGACTGCAAGTTAGACAGCATATGCTTCCTGAGAGCATAGTTAGACAGCATAGGATGGTAGTCCGTAGGATGACTCTGGTCAAAAAGAGGAGGACAATGAGGGCAGAGCCAAAGATCAAGTGATGGAAGTTTAAGATAGAGGACTGTAAGGTGGAGTTCATGGTGGAGTTAAGACAGGCTTTGGGAGGCAGCGAAGATTTGCCAGATAGCTGGTCAGCTTCTGCTGAAGTAGTAAGGAAGACAGCAAGAAAGGTGATAGGGGCAAAATCTGGCACCTTTCTTGCTGAAAGGACAAGAAAACCTAGTGGTGGAATGAGGAAGTACAGGACAGCATCCAGAGGAAGAGGATGACGAAGAAGTGGGATAGTCAGAGAGATGAAGAAAGTAGACACGAGTATAAGGAGATGAAACAAAAGGTAAAGTGAGAAGTGGCAAAGGCTAAAACTAAGGCTTATAGTGAGTTGTATCAGAGGCTGGACACAAAGAAGAGAGAAAAGAAGCTGTATCGATTGGCTAGGCAGAGGGACCGAGCTGAGAAAGGTGTGCAGCAGGTTAGAATGGTAAAAGGTAACACTGGAAATGTACTCACAGACAGGGAAAGTGTGTTGAGCAGATGGAAGGAGTACTTTGAAGGACTAATGTATGAGGAGAATGAGCGAGAGAGAAGGCTGGAGGACGTGGAAATAGTGAATCAGGAAGTGCAGAGGATTAGCAAGAAGGAAGTTAGGACAACTATGAAGAACGGAAAGGCTGTTGGTTCATACCTGTGCAGACTTGGAGGTATTTAGAAAAGATGGCAGTGGAATTTTTGACCAAACTGTTTAATCTTGGAGATTGAGAGAATGCCTAAGGAGTGGAGAAGTGTACTAAAGTGTAATAGTATTCAAGAATAACGGTAATATGTAGAGTTCATGTAAGATCAAATGGATACATTTGATCAGTCACAGCATGAAGTAATGGGGCGTGGTGAAAGCTAGGTTAAGAAGAGATGTGATGCAGCAGTATAGTTCAGTAAGCATCAGTCACGGTAGGAGTGACTGATGCGTTCAAGGTGGAGGTGTGTTTACATCAAGGATCAGCTCTGAGCCCTTTCTTGTTTGCTATGGTGATGGACAAATTGACAGATGAGATCAGACAGGAGTCCCCACAGACTATCTGCAAATGACACAGTGATCTGTAGTGAGAGTAGAGAGCAAGTCAAGGAGACCCTGGAGAGATAGAGATGTGCTCTAGAAAGGAGAGAATAAAGGTCAGTAGGACTAAGACAGAATACCTGTGTGTGAATGAGAGGGAGGACAGTGGAATGGTGAGGATGCAGAGAACAGAGCTAGAGGAGAGAAAGTGGAGGAGTTCAAATACTTGGGGTCAACAGTCCAGAGTAACGGGAGTGTGAAAGAGAGATGAAGACGAGAGTGCAGGCAGGGTGGAATAGGTGGAATAGTGGCAGGAATGATTTGTGACAGGCAAAAACCAGCAAGAATGAAAGGGAAGGTGTACAAGAGGATAGTGAGACCAACTATGTTGTATGGTTCAGAGACAGGGACAAAATGACAGGAAGCAGAGCTGGAGGGGGCAGAGTTAAAAATGTTAAGATTTGCATTGGGCGAAATGAGGATGGACAGGATCAGGAGATTAATTAGAAGGACAGAAAGACAGCTCGATTTGAACCCTTTGGAGGATATGTCAGAGAGTTGAGACTGAGCTGGTTTAGACATGTGCTGAGGAGAGACTCTGAGGATGTTGGGAAAAGGATACTGAGGATGGAGCTGCCAGGGAAGAAGAGAAGAGGAAGGCCTAGCAGGAGGTTTATGGATTTGGTGAGGGAGGATACGCAGGCAGCTGGTGTGAGAGCGGAAGATGCAGAGGATTAGAAGGAAATGGAGACAGTTGAATCGCTGTGATGACCCCTAATCAGGAGCAGTTGAAAGTAGAATAAAAATATTTTTTTTATTATTATTTAGCAAATAAACACCAAATGTGTTTAGAATGTGCAAAATTATATTCTCTGTAGAGGATGTGCACTTACTTCAACCTAGAAAATCAACATATAATTTGATGAGGGTGCAAACTTTTGCATTCTTGTTTTGGCTCTCAACGAAGGCGGACGCATCTTTTTCCTCTCCCTCCCCTATCTCTCCTGCTGGCTTCTCTTGTCTTGTCTGTGTCTGTCTCTGAGACTCTCTTTGCCCTGTTCTTCAAACAAAAGGAATTATGGATTTGATCAACGGGTCTCTGAATGCAATTGACACCATCTACTCGACGAGAAGCCAGGGTTCGGGGGAACGCAACTGTCCTGCAGGAACATTTGCGGCTGGATACATGATGGACGGGTGGGAGAAGTGGCGCGTTGTGTGCCTGGCAGCTCTGTCCCTGGAGGACATTGAAGACATCTACCTATTCGGAACCATGATAGCAGGGATCCTGCT
>JBBIGA010135288.1:0-21435 GCA_037576975.1 Alestes dentex | reverse complement strand
TATTCAAAACCATAATATGTGGGGGTTATATACACTATATGGACAAAAGTATTGGGACACACCTGTTTTTCAGGCTTTGAGCTAGACCCCTTACTTCCAGTGAAGGTCAATCTTAATACTTCAGCAGACCAAGACGTTTGGGACAACACCATGCTTCCAACTTTGTGGACACAGTTCGGGGAAGAACCTTTTCTATTCCAGCATATCTGTTCCCAGTGCACAAAGAGAAGTCCATAAAGACATGGCTGGATCAGTTCAGTGTGGAAGAACCTGACTGGCCGCACAGAGCCCTGACCTCAACCCCATCCAACACCTTCAGGATGAACTGGAACGGAGATTGGGAGCCAGACCTTCTCGTCCAACATCAGTGTCTGACCTTATAAATGCTCTACAGAATGATGAATGATGAACCCATTCTGCCATGTCTTTATGGAGCTTGCTTTGTGCACTGGGACACAGTCACGCTGGAATAGAAAAGGTTCTTCCCTAAACAGTGTCCACAAAGTTGGAAGCATGTTGTTGTTAAAATGTCTTTGTATACTGAAGCATTAAGACTGCCCTTCACTGGAAGCAAGGGGCCACCTGAATTCAGTAATTAAGAGGTGTGTCCCAATACTTTTACCCATTTAGTGTATCCTTGTTTTCTTTTGTGTCGTAAATGCCAGTTTGCTCCCAAAAGCAAAAAGCCACTTTGATTACTCCATCTATTATGTATCTATTATGTAATGATGTTATCTGTTATAATATGTCATACAACCTAGAATGCAATTTAATATAAAGATTACCACAATATGACATCCACTTATGATGACTAATTTTAAAATTTTCTCAGTTTTAAGAGAATCTGTATGAAAAAAATGCACAAAATATTGAACCTCCCACAAATGCATGATTATCTTCTATGCTTTTTTAAAGCAAGGGGTTGTGATGATATGATTCTTTTCTTTCTAAAAATTTTGAAGTGTGGTGTATTTTTGACCCTAGGTGAACAATGTGCTCTCTTAAAATGACAAACTACAGATTTTGTCACAATATCTGCATAATCGTTGAGTAAAAAAATTTAAAAATGAGTATTTTGATGTGGCCGTTTGATATGACGCATTGTAGATAAACTGGTGATGGAAAATAGTGGTAATTCCGAAAATGTTTTTGAAACATAAGGCACCAGGGCGTGTATTATATATAATATAATCACACAAATACCTTAGTGAGGGAGCTTTTAAAGGCGTCTGGTTCCTATCACCCCCGCTATGATTCATACATTACAAATTTACATGCAAAGAAGCATTCCTCATCACCGTAATCACTTCATTTACATCTAAAGTATTTTAAAATGCAGAAAATGACTCTTTACGTTTGGGACAGTTGCGTGTATAGACGAGTCATTACGGTAGAAATTATTCCAACGCCCATATGGTAGGAAGTGTACAGTCCTGTCCAGGGCCAGTTTGTGCCTCAGTGCAAGATTAAAATACCCGAATTAAGTCAGTTTATTTCTCTAATAGTCAAACCTGATAAACGACAGAGGAGGCCAACATGTTTTCACCTAGGTAAGAGACGCTGGTGGTGGTTAATTTGGTTTCTCAGGCTAATGTGATGCTTTCAGCTAATCAGTAACCCACCCAGTCAGCAGTGTTATTTTACACGTGTGTGTGTGTGTGACATCTAACTGAAGTGAGATTTACAACTGATTACTTCTGACCTATTATGTATAACTTGTCCAGGATCCTGAAGACAGCTTCGTCCCTGACCTCCAGAGCCTTTTCTGTAGGTCCAGTCTCCCTGCAGGGCAAGGCTCCTGATATGGTTGAAGGTAACTGGATACATTCTCATCTATGATCATATGACTCATATATGAACATAGACTGGTCTTGTGTATCTTTTTAGATGCAGACCACCATCCAAACACTAGCTATTCTTCTTTATGTTCTTTAGACTGGACCCATCCAGACCATGCCTGAACATCCTGAAATGCATATAAGCATAATTCATAGCACTTTAGTAGTATCTTTCATTGACTTGTATAGGAATAGTTTACTGCCAAAATCAAATGTACACCCATTCCCCTTTACTTCAAACATGTTATCATGAATTGTTTGGTGTCTGAAGTTTGCACCTTATGTAATGGAGTCGATCTATAAGACTGATGCAACAGAAATGTCTGTCACACACCACCAAAAACACCTCATAGCTCAAGTAAAGTATAGTAAAATGGCGCCTTATAGTCACATGTAAACACACCACAGCACAGCACACAGTGTGAAATTCTTTCTGCATTTAACCCATTCACCAAGAGAAGCGAATTAGCTTCAAAACAGTAAAACAGCACTTGTATCAGTTTGTTTAATAATTTTTGGTAATTTAAAGCTTTAGCATGAGAGCATTGCTGCATGTTGATAGATATCAATTTAAAATACTCTTGTAAGGCCGTGGTTCCGTATTCCCCTGCTGCTGGACGACTGCATTCCGAGTTTAATGTTGTGGAAACACGGTAGATGTCCTTCAGCACTGGAATAAAGGACCGCTGCTAAAGGGATTGTAAATTGCTGCATTATGTCTCATTGCTTTTTCTAAATAGTATTTCCTGACCCAGTTATGTGTCCCCACAGGAAACTCACACTTGCTTGTGACCAATGGTGTGTTGTTGGTAAAATGAAAAAATAAATCTAATCTGCTTGTCTAATTTGTGCTTTTAATTGTCTCTACATGCACAAAACAAACACAAACGTCTTTTATATCTCTTTTTGCTTGGCTTCATTAACAAAGCAACCTTTCTCCTCAAAGTTTCTTGTAACTGTTCTAAAATGTTAAACGTAGTATTGAGTAAATATATTAATATATTGTTGTAAGCAGTTTTTCTTTTCCACGTCTCTGCTCTGAATATGCTCTGTTCAGGCACGTTTTCCCTTCCGCTTCTTGTCATATCGTCTCAATGTAGCACTTAACTGTGGGCCTCACAAGGTCTCGTATATAAACCTCCAGCTTTCACTTTTCTGTCTTTTCATTGGGCAGCCGTCGGTAGGTATTTGTTGCATCGGTTAAAACTACTCATTAGACATTAGAGAAGTGTTGCTGGACTGGTCTGCCCATGTATTTACACTGGTTGAGACGATATGAGTGCATGCCAGCCTTTGACATGCAGCACACCTGCAACAATGTAGTGCCTAAGAAATATTTGACTGATTCTAATTTGTTTTGTTCTTTCTCTCACAACAGTGCGCAACAGGCTGAGGCAGATTGTAGGAGCATCGACTAACTGGAAGTAAGCATCACTCACTTAAAATCCGTTTATTTTGCATCATTCTGTGCATAATAACACATATCATGTAGTACTCATGCAAAAAAACACACTTTATGACCATCAACCAAAACAAATCCATCCTAATTTGAAATAAAAAGAGATCTTATTAATATATCACCGACCAAAACTTCATGAGGTGTTAGCTGTACACTGTAATAGTTTAAACTTCAGTATGTGAATTTCATCATGACATGCTGATAATCTTCCTCAGAGACCACCAGCAGGCGATGGCAGACAGGGCATCTCTCAGTAAATACCTGGCCAGCGGTCAGAGCGAACTGCCTGCAAAAACGATGAAGGACAGTGAGATTGAGGTGCATCTTCCTCTGGGCACACAGCCCTCGCTCAGGGAGAAATACCTCAATTACCACAACAGTGTCAGGTACCACCAACACACCACCCCACTGACCTATGGCGGGACATCATGAGGCTGGAAATGTCTTTATTTCAGTCAGTACACGATGCTGTGTTTAGGTTTAAGTATACATGCACTGAGCAATAATTTCTGGGCAACATAGGACAACCCATAGTTTATACCTTGTTGTACCTTCACTACCTGATACATTTACTTTGTTCCTTTTTAAAACAAATTCCTATTGTAGTTGTAGTGCTTGAGTCTCAAGATATTTCTTCTATTGTCTTGAACTTAAAACTGATGGTATTTGTACATGTCCTGGATATGTATAAATATATATATATATATATATATATATGTGTGTGTGTGTGTGTGTGTGTGTGTGTTTGTGTGTGTGTGTGTTTTTCTTTTATCTGTCACCTTCAAGCACTGGCTCATGTGCTCCCCTGGAAACATGATTTGTGAAATTTTGAGGGAGCTCTAAAATATTGGTATGATGACCAAATAAATGCCATTTTGGGCATGGGTTTTCTCACAGGTGTAAAATAAGTAAAACAAAATTGTATTTAGAGCTTATTACTCATGAAAAAAACTTAGCCTGCTTGCAAGCCTAATTTTAAGTTGGTTTAATTAATTAGTCAAACGTTACTTTGTTAGTCCGTGGATTATTTATTATCAGGTGGGTTGAAGTTTGCGTAGCCCATATATGTGCATATGCTTGGGAAATCTGTTAAAATGAAATGAACCTGATCCATTGGGGCATTTCATGTAAATATTGTACAGACCTATAAATGGCATCATCCATGTGCAACGAACCAGTATTAGAACTTTGCCCCACCCCCAACCCTTCCCTCGCCTGGCTCCCCCGGAGACCGTGGCATAGTTCGCACACTGATTGCACCTGTTTTGCTTTATTTAGCCAGTTGGAATTGAAAACATTGTGAATATTGTAGCATTGTAAATTGATTGTAAAATTGTAATGGACACATTTTTGTGTAAGCCGTGGGGAGAGATATTTCATGCTGGTTTAGTAATGTGGTGTAAAGTAAATGTTGTTAGTACAGTTGCTCAAAAAATGTAGCAGTTTCTGACTTTGAAACAAACGGAAAAATATTTGTACAAAATATAAATGGAATGCAAATGTAATTTAATTGTATAACTATGCAGTTAAACATATCATTAAATATTTTATACATTATAGCAAAATTAAAGTAATAACTTCTGTTGTACCAAGCCAATCTATAACTTACACAGAACAGTTTTGAAAGTTTGAAAAGACTTTGTAATTTGAACTGGTAGCAGTTGAAATGTAGTTAAGACTTGGTCTCAAAGAGAATTACTTGACTTTGCTTTCATTTGGAGTTGGTCTTGGACTTGGTCTCAGCTTGCTTTTAGACTTGATCTCAAGCAGTCACTGTCTGACCTATAAGCCTAGTTCACCCTATAATCCATAAAACAAGTGCAGTAGAGTTAAAATTCTAAAGATGCTCACCTTCTCATATTTGTTCATGTTGATTCGAGAGGATATGTTGATATGCAAGATATGTTTAATCTTCATAATTTATTTAAGTACTAATTATAACCTGTTGTCATTGTTAATGACGCTGTTTTCCTTTGTGTCCTGGAAGGTTTGGTCGAATTTTGGAGGACCTTGATAGTTTAGCAGGTAATAAAAATCATTGTACAGGCAGAGGAAAATGTGACACAATTGGATTCATGTGTTTACCTCCTATCATACTTATTCATGCTTGTTTCCCCAGTACTTATCTCTTACTCTCACACATGGAATAAAGATCTACAGAGATCCCCACTGTCTATCGTCACAGCCCTGGTGGACAAAATTGGTAATTCATGATCTTGTTTACACTCAGTCAGTTACAAAGGTTTATGTCAATATCAGAAATTAACATGTATTCTTAGCCTAATATAATGTAATTGTTTTGTAGACATGAGAAAAAACATCATCTACCCAGACTGTGATATCAAGTTCACAGGTCATGTGACGTGGGTTGGCAAGTCCTCAATTGAAGCCAAGATGCACATGACACAGGTACTAATAGGGCTGCACAATATGCAGTATATCAATATGTATGTATGTACACTATATGCACATAAGTGTTGGGATGCCTGACCATTACATCACCAGGGACTTTAGTGACATTGCATTCAAATCCATAGACTTTAAAATGGAGTTGGTCCCCCTTTGCAGCTATAACAGGTTCCACTTTTCTTGGAAGAATTTCCACAAGATTTTGAAATTTTGGTGGGAATTTGTTCCCCTTCGTTCTGTAGAGCATTCTGTAGAGCATTTATGAAGGTGTTGGATGAGAAGACCTGGCTCACAATCTCCATTTCAGTTCATCCCAAAGTAGTTGAGTGGGGTTGAGGTCAGGGCTCTGTGAGGGCCAGTCAAGTTCTTCCACACCGAACTCATCCTTTATGTTTTTATGGAGTTTGCTTTGTGCACTGGGCCACAGTCATGCTGGAATAGAAAAGGTTCTTCCCCAAACTGTGTCCACAAAGTTGGAAGCATGGTGTGTGTGTTTTGTATGTGTATATATATACATACACACATATACACACACATGCACCATTCGTTTCAGCAGGACAGGTCTTTAAAATATAAACATTGCTGAAATTTGCAATGTGTAAATGAGCTGAATGTTTTAATGTAAGCCTGCCAACCAATCACAGACACTCTGTGGCTGTTTGGGTAAATGAAGGCATTCATATGATCCTACATCTGTAAATCAAAATAATGGTCAAAATAATGCAAGACTATTGATGATCAAGGGCCTTTTAGGATATTGCATTTAGATGTACAGTTAACATACCGTTGTTATTGCAATAAAGCAAACACATTCACATTAATTTAATCTTTTCCACAGTTCCATGATGGGGCTTATAGTCCTGTGTTAGATGCCACATTTGTGATGGTGGCTCGAGATCCAGAGAACAAAAGGTAAAACAGCAAAAGATTCGAGCAGGTAAATCTAATATGTTGGGTAGGTGGTTACTTGAGGGATATTGATGTAAGCCATTCTTCCTCCCCATATTAGGGCGGCTTTTGTAAACCCCTTGAAACTAGAGGGGCCAGAGGAGGAGAAGATTTTTCAGCAAGGAGAGAGTAAGAACCGAACCTCTATGTCCAATTTGACATCTTGTTGGATTGCGTTTATTATGACAAAAGAGGCTACCATTACTGTTGGTTGTTTCTGACCCATAAGGAACTTACTGAGAATAAATATGGTCTTTCTGCCAGTTAACAAGAAAAGGCGTGTGGATTTGAGCACTGCTTCTTTACTGAAGGTGGCACCTACAGCTGACGAGAGGACCGTCGTCCACAGCCTGTTCCTCAACACGCTTGATCCAAAGTAAAAATTTGTCATACTTATACACAAGGAAAGGGCCTGTGAAAGCTAGATCAGTTTCTTGAGATCTGTACTCAAAACAATATTCCTGCCAAAGGCTTTTTATGCAGTATCACTTTTCTACAATCATTATGCCATGATCTTGGTAATGTTTCCCGAATGTTGTTCTTTCCCTCTAGGACAGTCAGCTTCAGAAGTAGAATCCTTCCCCCGAACTCGGTGTGGATGGAGGATGCTAAGATGAAGGGTCTGGAGATTTGCCATCCACAGGTGGGCTAAAAGTCCATTGGTGGGAATCTAAATGGACAATTGACTTATATCAAGCTTATTTATAAAGCAGGTCCATTTATAAAGCATACATGTTGTCCAGATTGGTTAGAAAATTCAAACAACAACAAACTAAAAACAATACATTGGACCTACATAATTTAGCTTTCAGAATCAGAAGCTTTCAGATCCCAGAGGAAATTGCTTATGTTACAACTGCACAGACACACAAAAAAACTCTTAAATACGCTATGTGCAAAATAGAAGTGGGTATAAATATAGATCAATAAATGACTGAAGTAATTTACTAGGTATCACATAGTTGTTTGGTGATTATAGATGAATGCATATGTGCTTGTGTTCACAATACAGGAAAGAAACATCTTCAATCGGATATTCGGTGGCTTCTTGATGAGGAAGGCGTATGAGTTGGGTTGGGCCAATGCCTGCGCATTTGCGTAAGAGACTGTCTCCTTTTCATTGGACATGTTCTGTGCAGCTGTGGTGTTTTCATATAGGTGAGTTGCTTTAATGTGGGACACTTAAGCTTCAGTGGGTGTGGCTTTCGCCCAAACTAATGAATGTCAGTGAAATTATGTGACTTTGATCACAGGGAAGTACAGCTTTGATTTGGTAATAATTTCACTGACATTCATTAGTTTGGGGAAGAGCCCACTGAAACCCACTGAAGCTTAAGTGTCCCACATTAGGGCAGCTAAAGCCCCAGGGAACAGTGGGAAATGTTAAAATTGATGGTATGATGTGTTAAACATCCAGCAATGAATCCAGGAATATGATAAAATATGGCTTAAAATCATTTGTCTGACCTACACTACCAGTCAAATGTTTTTTTTACGCAAACCGAGTTTTTCTCCGTTCTCCAATATTCTTTGCTAACAAATAATTTTACAGTATGTTCACCATTTGAGTTCCTTTATCAGCCAGAAAATGTTTTTATTCACTACTGATCCATAAAAAGACACATTATACAATTACAATATTAATTTGAATAACCAGAGAACTGTTATTAAGTGACAACCAGTGGGATGAAACAGTTAACGAGTGCGTTCAAAGTTAAAGGACAGTGTAGAATTTGACATGCACTGGTACATGTTCTTTCTTTATAAAGGAAAGACGTTTTATTTCACATATTTTCATTTTGTAGTTGTTCATTCAACAACTTTACATTGTTTAACAAGAATAAATACCTGCAGTTTCTGAAATAAATAGATAAGTGGTTAAAACCATTGGTGTGAAAAAACATTTGACTGGTAGTGTGTCTGAGCGTTGTGTGGACGTGGTCTTAGTATTTTGATCAGCAGCCCTCAGTTTAGCACTCCCATTCTTCAGCGCCACTTTTGGGGAGTGCGTTTTGGTGCAGTTTCTTATTTTAAGCTTTTTTGTGCATGTAATTTATCAAAAATACTTTCATATACAGTAATATTAATATACCTGCCATTTAGTTCGAGGTCGCCTGATTCTGAGGATATCTGTATGATTCTGGACATCACCGGGATTAAACGGGACAAAGATAGTCCAAACTAAGGGCTAAATAATCCCAAAAGTACGTTTTTATCTCAGCATTATGAAGAAACATGCATGTGTTTAGCCTTTAGTGGCTAGTTCTTCATGTCATGGCGCGGACATATACAGCATATACAGCCCGACAGAGTGGATACATTAGCAAAAATTATTTTAGCCAAGTATTAATAATAACTTTATTTATACAGCAGATACCATGGATCAGAGTGCAGCTCAGAGTACTTCACATGGACCCCATTCCAATACAGAACACAGCAAAGCATACAAAGAAATTTAAAAAAGCAGAAATAAGTACTTGTTCAGAATCTAAACATTCACGAACACACACTCCCTGGTTCGGCTCCTGGCTGAACTTGCATGAAAGAAGTTGTTTTGCTGCGTGATGACCATTTATGAAAGATCCGTGTCCTGGAGTTCTAATACTGTCCTATACTGTGAAACCGGTATCATTTTGGAAAATATCGGGGTAAAAATTTTGGGTCATACCGCCCAGCTCTAGTGTGTTGTGCACTTTCCCTGCTGTGTGAATGGCTCACTAAAATCAAAGCACAGCTTTCTCAAAGGTGTGTGGGCAGGACAGCAGCCTTGTGATTGGTGAGAGGACTGCTGACTCAAGATTAAAACAATCCAGAAAAGAATGTTGGCTTTTAAGTGGCTGTTAAGTGGGCACAATATGCTTTGTTCATGTTTAGTGTGAGCCAACAAGATGGAGATCAACCTGCTTGGAAAGAAAACATAGATTTAGGTTCTCTGGGGATTTAGAACATCTTACATTTACTAATGTTCTCACTCTGTTAAATCTGTAACAGCGGCTGCAGACCAATTCTGGTGGCTGTGGATGATATTCTCTTCCAGAAACCAGTAGAGATTGGCTCCCTGCTAATGCTGTCTTCACAGGTAGGATCTGAAACAATAGGAACAGGAAAACCAATGTTAAACAATAGTTCACCATGGCGCATTTAGAGTGAAAAAAACTTTTTGCATGTGAAGGATAACATTTGTAAACCTTTTTGTAAACTTTCCATATTGTCACCGTACTACTGTTACAGTACTTTTGCACTGGCCCTTTTATACAGCTGTGATGCTGTATGTTGGTGCTATACTAATGTAAAGGATTCCGAATTTGGCATAAAAATTCATATGTGCTCTCCAGTCATGACCTGTTATTAGAGATGTTCTGGGAGTTTGGTTTGTAAAGGCTAGAAAGGTCTTCGTGGAAAAATAAGAAAAAGGCGAAAAAAAATCCAATGACTAATGTTATCTTTTCCAGTAATGGAGCAAACATGTTCAGCAAGCAATCTTTGCTTTATCAACATACCAGCAAAGCATGATGGAGGAGTGTAGTGTTTACAAACATGAGCGTGGGAAACAGGGTGGACGGGCGAATTGCGCTGTTAGCACCTAGAGACTGGCAGACTGAGGGTACTCCTGCCCAGGGCGATGCCCATCATGTGCTTGCTCGGCTTTGTCACCACTGCCACGGCCATGGGGGTCCTAAATAAATAAACCAGTATCTCCCTGATGAACACGTCTTTTCACAGTCTCATGCTCTTGGCCTTTGCCGGGACATTCAAGGCTGCTGCTTACTCACGAAATGTACCAGACTTTCTAAAAGTGGTGGGGTCAAAGTAGGCCAAGACAGAAAGTAGTGGGAACATGTCCGCTGTGTTCCTTAAGTCCCCAGCATAAATAATGCCTATGTCAATGTCAAAACAAGTAGGTTTATTGTCATTTTAGCCATTTCCACAGAACACAGTGAAATAAAACAAGAAGTCTCTTGTTGCAGTAATTCCACTGTGTACATATAGAACACATGATTCTTTTAAATAAAAGTGAACCAGAAATTACAGAGGGATCATTAGGTCTTCTCTGAAGGCATAATAGACCCTGAGGGTTCCCCACATGTGCACAAGTAGTCTAAGTGTCTTCTGAGTGTGTGATCATAGTTGTTTTTTTGGTCAGGTGTGTTACACTGAGGGGGAACACATCCAAGTCAGAGTTCACACCGAGGTGCTGGACCCCTTGACTCGGCAGCACAACACCACCAATGTCTTTCACTTCACTTTCAGAGTGGAGAAGGTCGTTCCGTCAGTTGTGCCTCAGAGCTACGGAGGTAAAAAATTCTGTTTTATCAAACGCCATGACTCTGAGGTCGATACTAATGAAGGACACAGAGCTTTATGTTGCATTTTATATCATCTTCTGTCCCCTTTTTAGAGTCCATGCTCTACCTGGATGGGAAAAGGCACTTTAATGAGACAATGAAAAGCCAGTGAAGATGATGAGATCTGACCAGAAAAGGAGATTAATACCAATGCATTGCAGTACAAGATTGCACACTTTTACTTTGTCGTAAGAAAGTTTTTACAGGAAGTGAGAACTGACACCTCGCCCCCTGTGTGTCCTCTAATTGTTTTGTAACTGTGGGGGCGTGAACAACAGTCCCTGTGACCTCACTGATTTATGTTATTTGACAAGACAACGTTGATAAGGTTCCCCTGCTGAATAATTCATATTTTCGGGAGGCAGGTAATGTTTCCATGTATAAGTCTTAGACACCTGAGAAAATGAGCAGCTGAGCAGTATATGCTTCTGAAAGCTAATATTAGAATATACACAAATAGTATTAATACGGTTAATAGTGATATGTGTCTGTGTTTGCTTAACCATTCCCAGTCCTCTCCTTACAGAAGCCCAGTATTACATTGTGGTTCTCATCAAATACCTTAAATACCTGGTTCAATTCGATCCATACGTCATTAGATTAAATCAGGAGCTACTGATTCACACAAAAGTTTCACAAATTCACACAAAAGTTGGAGGCAACTAGAACCGAGCCTGTGTTCTTTTGACCAGCTCACAAAACTTCAAATACATTTTACAAACAAAAAATATATATATTATTTATATTGTTTTCTTGGCTAAATGTCCCTCACTGCTCAGATAAATGGCTTCAAACAGTTTGTACAGGGGCCTAAGACTTTTGCACAGTACTGTGTTTGGGAAGGTGACTGAGTTCACAGATTTGGTTTTGAAATATTGAATTTGAAATGTTTAATATTCTCACAATGCTGTTTATTACAGGCACTACAGAAGAGGATGGTTAAGACTATCTAGTATAGTCTATGTAGTCATTTGAACACAGAGATTTTATAGATATATATAGATATATCAGCTGATGTGTTTTTACCGAATATTTATCCAAAGCATCTAACGGACTTTAAATGTTTACATGTTTGGTTGTTCTGTTTGTAGCATCATCGCTCTGAAAACAAAACCACGAATGCCAAAACCAAAATGTGTTACTTTTCAGAAGAAGGAATAAACAGTTTTCATGTTTAATGTAAGTTACTGTAACAAATCATATGTTGGAGAGGGCAGCTGGTATTTTTAAGTTGTCAAACATTAATTAAAAAAAAAGTTAAATAATGATTGAGGTTTTGTTCTTCCAGTGATGATGTACAGCAGAGCTGTACTGGATTCATTGTTGCCATTACTAGGTGAATATTCACCACTGGCACATTTTCTGACTCTTCCAGCTCTGACAGTTTTATTTATATAAATATATATACAGTGTGTAACTTCCGTTTTTTTTTTTTATCACAAGACACCTGTTCTAAAGAGGTTCATAACTGACAGCTGTTACAATGCCCTGTTTGCTGTTTGGATGATTTTGGATGTACCAAGTCATGCAGACCATCAGTATACAAACTTTGCCGGACTGAACAAAACAAATGCCTTTTCTTCTGTTAAATCGCACAACATTTATCCATCTGCTGGCATATTTTGTAAGCTTTTCAATAAAGTCTGATAAAAAAAAAAGCTTAAAAAGTGTGTAGTGTATGCATCTGCCAGTGTACATTAAGGATACATTTTATGTCTGGCAAAAACAAATGAGCCTATTCCAACTAATATAAGGGAATTATTCCCTAGAGTGTGTTCTCACTGGTCTAAATTGATTACATTTTGTAAAGCTATACTTCAAAAGAACATCCAGAGGACAATTTTCATTTTAGAAAATATGTCTTAGGCTAAACCCTTCTTAAAACTACTATTAAACAATGTTTTGTAGTAATGCTTGGGTCAGGGTGTTTTATGACCCGCACCCATCTAATCGGCTCACCTTGTCTGACCCACCAAAATATTTGTTAATCAGTTACATGAATCTGATCCAAATTGCATTGTTTCTCTACGTTCACTTTCTGACCTGCCACTTCCTCACCCACAATTTTTTAATAAGCTGATTTGAATCTGCCTGACCCACAATTTAACCTGCAGGACCTGTGGGTTATGGGTTGACCTGCACATCACTAATGTCCCGGGCATCGCGCAACATACTCCAGCTCTCATACCTTTCTGTGAGAGAGTTTTAGAAGGGTTAAATGCCTTGGATGTCAGGTTCCATGCACCATCACTGCAAACAATTTTGATTCAGTAAGGATCTGTAGGAAAAAGCATGACTTTAGTTTTAGTTTAACCATATAATTCTGATTTTGACAATTAAGTGGAATTTCCCTTAAATGTGTCAGTATTGTGAAGTTTTCGAAATGGATGCTAAATCATTTCATAATATCTTATATATAATCTTATAATGTCTTTTAAGGTGTCTATCACTACTTATGTCAATATTACTTATATACTACTGATCTCTATTAGCGTACATGCGATAACAGACTCCTAACCACCATCTGTGTTATAGTGATTCATTGAACCGTAAGTTATTTATCTCTAATATTTATACCTAGCATTTGTGTATGTAGTGTAGTGTATTTTCATATTGAGGTTTTTCTACAGATTCATTGTTTGATTTATTTATATTTTATATTTTATATTGCTCTTGTCTCTATGTCTTAGGTGTCTGTGGATGAACTGGGATAAAGAGAATTGTTAAAAAAAAATGTTTGCTCTGCTTACACTCATTCAAGGGTCAGTAAAATAAATAAATAAAGGTACACAGACAGACAGACAGATAGCTAGATACATAAATAAGAAAATAAATAGATAAATAGATAAATAGATAGATAGATAAAAACAAACAGCCAAATAAATAAATAAATAATTTATTGTGAATAATAGTTATTAGTTCTGAACTGGTAGAGATACACCCTATTCACGCTAGTTTCACGATGTGGATTTTCTACTACTCAGGCAACCTGAAAGGGATTCTTATTCAGTACATGGCAACCTCACAAATCTCGCGGGATTTCCGCGGAGCGGGGGAGGAGCAGCATGGCAGCCGTGGTGGTGACACATTGGAGCAGGGGGCTTCTTCAGACTGCGGGTTTCGGAGCAGTGGGGCTCCTGTCCTCCAGGTTTCTCCAGGGTGAGTAAAAGATAACTCGCTGAATTTTTCTCTCCAGATCTGAGAGGGAGTCTCTGCTGAGCTGTCTCCAAATCTCGTGCTACAGGAGGGGTGTGGCAGGGAAAGCCCTCCTGGGTTTTGGTGTTTCTGGTGTTCCTTCACTTTTACTTGAGCTTTAAAAACTGCGGCTTTAAGTCTTAATGGTGGACACTCTGTACATGTTATCAGGTTTTCTAAAGTGAGTATAGTTTAGCTCCAGCACGTTGTCTTCTTTGTACTGATGTTATCAGTATTTGTGCTCTGGTTTCTTATTAAACATCATATTAAATGTAAATTAATACACTAAACAGTGTAGACGCTCTGTATCTCCTGAGCAGACGCCTAATAGCTTATATGATAATGTATTTTGGCCAAACCCAAATCTATGTCTTCAGGTCGTATGAGAATACTTTATTGCATATATACTTTAACACAACATAAAATTGAAACATGAAAATGACTTTAATGGGTGTTGTGAAAACATACTTCACTATTTTTGAATATTTGTCCAACTAAATGGATGTAGATTCTCATACAAAATGTAATATAAGACCAGGAGAACATTAGGTGAACATATAATATGATATTAACATCATATTAAATTTAAATTAATATACTATACAATGTAGAAGCTCTGTACCTCAAAACCCACCAGAGCAGACCCCTAATACCTTATATGATCATATATTTCGGCCGAACCAAATCTATGTCCTCAAGTCAAATGAGAATACTTTATTACATATATTCTTTAGTACAGTAAAACATTGTGAATAGAAATCTGAAAATGACTTTTTAATTGGTGCTGCGGATACATATTTCTCTATTAAAAAAAAAAAATATTTGTCAGAGTAAATTGGTGTAGATTCTCTCATTTATTGAGGGGAAAAAGTGTTGCTACCACTATGTTACCCTTGAAAAAGTAATTGTCCACCTAAACGTAATAACTGGTGAACATCTTTAGTGGCATCTGCAGTCAAAACAAGATCTGCCTTTCATTTCACATCGCTGTGAAGGAATTTGGATCCACTGTTAAATATCAAATTACCTTCAACTGCACTGGAGGGTTCTGCTACAACTTCTCAGTAGGTTCTAGTTGGATTCTAGTTGTGACTTTGATTAGGCCACCCAGAAACCTTAAGTTTATTTCCATTGAGCCATTCAAAGTGGTCTTGCTGTTGTCTTTCTGCATAACTCAGCTGCTCCTGAGCTTCAGATCATAGACCAGTAGAGAACAAATAGTTATTACTGTCAGTTGTAGCATGTGGCCCAGACCCTAAAGCGGTGTCCATTTACACCACAGCACACAGTGTAAAGAGCACAAACATCTTCTCTGCATTTAACCCATTCTCTAAGAGAAGCAGTGGGCAGCCAGAAAAGCAGACCTGGGAGCAGAGTATGGGGACGATACCTTGCTCAGAGGTACCTCAGCGGTGCTATAACAGTCCTGGGATTCAAACCCACAACCTTCTGATTGCAGGGAAACCTTCCCTAACTACTAGGCTACCAGCTGCCCCCACTAAGACTGCACTACCGCAGCTATAATTGACTGTGGGTATGTTGTTCTTATTTAGAAGTCATTGTTCCTCTCTTGAATGAATTTTGGTGGGCTGTACACTTCTGGGAAGATTCTCCACATTTGGACATAATGGCTGTCAGTGTGGTTCGCTGAGGTCTCAAGCTTGTACAAGAAAGTGTACAAAAATAGAAGAAATCAAGAGGAGGATGAATACGTTTCTATGACACTGCGTGACTATACACTTACAGACCAATTTCGACCAATCAGAAGATGTTCTGTAGTCTTTTTCCTTCATACTATATGTAGTTGGGTGTGAATGGGTTACCTTTACATTTACATTTATGGCATTTAGCAGACGCTCTTATCCAGAGCAACATATATTACTGCTCAAATAGTCTACATCTGTTTTTCAACCTGAAATGCTAGACTTAAAGCAGCATCTGGTATTCAACCACATTAATGCCAGCTGAGTTACACACCTAAACAATTGCTGTCGAAGAAAAGCCAGAAATGAAAGCAAAAGTAAGGAAGACATGAAGTTAAGATTGTAAGTGCCCAAAGAGTATTTTTATATAACCAATATAGGGAAAAAGAAATGAATAAGCAATAACAAGAGGCCTAGTCACCAAGGTGCTCCTTGAAGAGGTGGGTCTTCAGATGACGCTTGAAGACAGTGAGGGATTCAGAGACGCAGATCTGATTGGAGGAGGGAGTTCGTTCCGCCACTGGGTTAATGTGACATTCAGAGGTGTGGAGTTTCTTTACTAAACTGTATTTGAACACTGTCTTGCTTTCTTTTTCAGGGGTCAGACAGAAGTCCAGTGTGCAGTACATATCCCGGCCAGATTTACCAAAGCTTGCCTATCACAGAGTTAAAGGAAAGAGTCCTGGCGTGGTGTTCCTGCCTGGCTATGGCTCGAATATGAGTGGACAGAAAGCGGAAGCATTACGGGATTTCTGCAAGTCATTAGGCCATTCCTATCTGAGGTACACATGACATCGATCTGTTCTGCAGTATGCAGTTCTGTTCACAGTTTTCATAAGCCTGAATGCTCGAGGTCACTTAAATAATTATAGTAAACTGGGCATTTGTGCATCCTATACCTTCCTTGTGTTGACCGTTGCCATGAATGAATGTAATTATAGGATTCTAATTGGTTTGTGTGGTTTGATTGGTTTTGTGTGGAATAGGTTTGATTACACAGGTCACGGAGCCTCAGAAGGGGTCTTTTCAGAGGGCACTATTGGAACCTGGAAGAAGGATGTTCTCTTCATGTTAGATGAAGTTGCCGAAGGACCTCAGGTGACATTTATATCCTCCTGGACTTTTTTTCCCAGGTTTTCCAATTAACATTACCATTAATGACCACTAGAGGTCCGTGATGTGATGCGGGTAGTTCAAAGAGCTGTTGGGCTGTTGGAATGAATTGTCTGTTTGAGGAATGAATGTTAAAAGACATATTTTTATATTCTTTTCATGCCCGATACAGACATTTATCTTTGTTCGTTTGTCTCTTTTTTTCATTTGTGTATTTTGTACATGGTTACATAATAGTAACCTGTAATAGGCCCCCCGTTACATAATAAAGACATTTTGGAAAAGCCGAGCCATGTACAGCTGCAGCAACTGTCAATCTGTTTATTTGTCCCACTATTCTAATGGTGTTTCAAGATTCTGATGCTTGGATGAAGCTCTTCTGCATGTAACTGTTTTTTATTTGTGCTGTGATGGCCATTACAGGCTAAAAGTTTGGGCCTATGCGTGGATTAAAAAAAAAAAAAAATCAATGATATGCTGCTCTTTTACATTTTGGTTACAAGAAAACATACCTAACACAAATGTAACTGACTGGTTTTGTAGTCTAATGTAACAGTACTTATTATACGTGTAATTTAATGTGAACATTTATGTACAAGTTTCATCAAAGTAACCACCCCTTGCCTTTATCACATCAGCACAGATTTGTGGCATCCTTTCCAGAATTTATCTGGAAATAACTTGTGTCCAAATCCATCCAGCAACTTTTCAAGTTCTGGCTCAATTGCTGAACACTTATATCAGTCCAGCTCATCCCACGCAGCTCACTGGAAGAAATATTTGGAGACTGGGGAGGCCAAGACATAATTCCCCAAACTTTTTTTTTGTTTTTGCTTTGGACTGGATATAATTTTGAAGCTTGGGATCATTCCTCTGTTGAAGAATGGAAGTTTGTCCAATGATACATAAACCAGAAGGAATTGTGTAATCTTAAGGAATTCAGTGATACCGTTCTGTTTTAATGATCCGACGCAGAGTGAATGTCAGTACACTAAAGATAGATGTATGTTTTCTTCAGAACCAATAGTTTGAGCCTTTGTGGCTAAATAATGTGTTATTACTGACTACAAAATATTAAAAAACAATCATTTACATTAAAGTGGCCAGAAGTTTGGGCATAACTTCAGATGTTTAAAAAGGAAAAAAAAACAATAAATAAAAAATTCAACCAAATTATTACAAGAAAACATTAGAAACACTTTAATGTAACAGATTGTTTTTTGAATATTTTGTGTACCAGTGCTGTGATCTAGGTCATTTTAAAAACTGTTGTCCATGCTTTTTTTCTGTAGATCTTGGTGGGCTCTGGCATGGGCGGCTGGTTAATGCTGCTCGCCGCTATTGCCCGACCTGAGAAGACGAAAGCTTTGGTGGGGATCTCCACAGCAGCTGATCATTTTGTTACAGCCTTTAAGTCTTTTCCTCTGGAGGTAAGAAGCAGTTACCACGTCCACCTCTGGTCCAGGTGAAAGACATGAAACGATGTGCACCACACTGCAGAGTGAAGGGAGATGAAACTGGAAGTTTTGTGATGTATTGAATCATTTCTTAAAGAACTGCAGTCAGATCTTCACCCCTGTTTCCCTGCACACCAGGCAAGAAAGGAGTTTGAGGACAAGGGCGTATGGACGATTCCGACGAAAAGCAATGACGAGGGCATCTACACGGTGAGCATGGACTTCTTGAAGGAGGCGGAGAACCACTGCATCCTGCAGAGCCCCATCCCCATCACCTGCCCCGTGCGCCTCATCCACGGCCTGAGGGACGAAGACGTTCCCTGGCACATCTCCATGCAGGTGGCAGAGCGCGTGCTCAGCTCTGACGTGGACATCATCCTCCGCCGCCACGGCCAGCACCGCATGGCCGAGAAGGACGACATCAAGCTCATGGTCTATACCATCGATGACCTCATAGACAAGCTGACCACCATGGTGTGAATATGCAGTTTTGTTGCCATGAAGTACGATCCTGACACTTGTGGCCCGGTTCCTTTTGCCAAACCCTCTTTGCCTCTTGGTCCTCAATGATGCAATGATGTGTGATGCTGCAAAGACAAGACCCAAAGGAGGAGGAACATGTGAGTCAGGGCAAAAAAGAAAACACCAAACCTAAAAACCTGGTTCCTTAGTGCCTTCACAGTGTTCTTTTTTCCTTTTTTACTCATTTCTGTTTACTCTCCAATGCTATGTATGTCAATCCTCTGACAAAAGCTGCTCATTTTTGACAGAATTGTTATTCTGGTTCTAGTACCACATTATGTTGGTCTCCTGTGCCTTTTTACCCATGCTGTATTAAGGAAATAAAACCTCTTTATATCAATTTCTTGTAAATGCCTTATTTGTGGATGGTATTGTGCAGGAGAGACCTCAGAGCTCCGTATAGGTAAATGCCATTTGCCTCTGTTTTTGTTTCTCTGCATCATTTGTTGTCCCCTTTCATCCTGTTTAACATGGGTCAGGACCACCACAGGACCACCAATGAGCAGGTATGATATGGGTAGTGGATCCTTCCTATCACAGAATTGGCTGCCTTCATGGAAGTGGTAGGTGTGTGTGTGAGAGTATTACATAGCAGTGCTGCTGCTGTACAGTCACTATACAGTCATAAAGTAACTTAATGTCATCTGCACATTTTAATAAACAGCTACTGGTTAGTTAATGCACACTATAATGGCATATTAGTATATTTGAACATCTACGTATATTTTGTATTTTGATTTGTTTATCCAATATGTGAAACTAGTTAATAGAAACTAAGTATGTGGGGGAAGAATAGTAAGTTTATTCCCTGTAGAAGGTGTGTTCTTTTGTTTCAAATTATCTTGTTTATTTACACACACTTTAATGTATTAACCCTTATAGTCTCGTGTTAACACACCACAGCACAATGTGAAATTCTTTCTCTGCATTTTAACCCATTCACCAAGTGAAGCAGGGGCTGCCGCCAACGAGGGACGCCCGGGGAGCAGAGTGTAGGGATGGTACCTTGCTCAAGGGTAACTCAGTGGTGACACTAGCAGTTGAGATTTGAACCCACAGACTTCTGATTGCAAGGCCAACACCCTAACCGTGAGGCCATCCAGCTGCTCACATATTCATATGCAAATATATAACAAAATGTTTTGCATTAAAAAAAATATAACTAAATATTTATTTTGCAGTTCCTTGCCATATGAAACATCAAAACAAAAAATCCCATTTCCTGTGCTCCTTCTGCCACTTGCTTCAAATGATCAGTCATAACTGACATGCCTCTGCCAGTAATTAAGCTTCTTTTTTTCTTTTCTCCTTTTTTCTGTATACATTTGGAAATGTAATATCAACCCTCGGTGGAGATTTGAACGTAATTCTTGTGGTTAAATGAACCAACCGTTTGACTCCGTTGACCCACAGTAACACACGTGTCACAGCTGACCTTTTGATCTAATCTACACACACACTTCCATGTGTGTGTGATGTGAGTATTGAGCCATTTGCTCCAGGAATCACTCGGTTGTTTATTAACATGTGATTAGAGTTGGACGGAGTCCAGTAGGCGGGGGCTCGATCCACCAGCTATGATCTCACACTCTTAACTACCAGAGTGACCTTTCAGCCGGTCACCAACGGCACACTGTCACTCAGCTCTGAATTAGCACGAGCTTAATGCTGGAATGTGCTCTTTCTATCAAAACGATCCCACAGAGGAACAGTCTCACACATGCAGTGACACTGCAAAAAGTTATAATTCTGCCTTTTATCTCTTTCTCATTGATCAATCAAAATGATTGGTCGAGTATCACTCATGCGCTGAGTCATAAAATGCTTTTACTGAGAAAAGCAGAAGATTAATGGCTAATCATCTTCTATCACTGTACATTGTGGTGCTGTGTTGGGCACATGCTGCAGCCTCTATCCAGCACTAATGTGCATAATGTAATTGTCTCGCTGTTACTGATGCTGGCCAGCATTAGAGTAGACTGATATCAGGACCATCATTTGTACATGTCTAACGTTTCAGAATCCTTTAGCCAGCACAGAGTGGTGTTGTTTTCCTATCTGAAAGTTCAAAAATAAGGTAAATATTTTCCAGATATAATATGACAGTATATTAGGTTCGCATTGTATAATAACATCATTTATGGTTGTTTCTTGATTATGATGTTAGCTTGGTGCTCAGCTTGAAATCTGCTCAAAAAAAATCATAATTTACTTGTAATATCTATCTATCTATCTCTCTCTCTCTCTCATATATTAGGTAGGGATGCACCGATACCACTTTTTTACAAACACATACGAGTATGAGTATTTTTATTTGTGTACTTGCTGATACCGAGTACCGATACCGATACTTCTTAGAATGGTGTCTGTGCAAGTGCAAGTAATTTGGAGACCGGTTTTATTTTCTCTTCTACAGTTTATGACAAGCCTACCCTTAGCAAAAGT
>JBBIGA010135250.1:0-21444 GCA_037576975.1 Alestes dentex | reverse complement strand
ATGTGATTCAGGTGATCACTAATCAGTCCCTCATAAAGCAGAATGAGGTGCTTCTGTAGGAATTTAACAGACACTGGCATGGAATGGTTGTCATACTCATAGAGACGCTGATTTCAAAATAAATTGCAGTGGTCTCTTATATTTTTTTCCGGAGCAGTACGTTTTTGTTTTTTTTGTTTTTTTACGAACTGCGATTTACTGTTTCAGCTCATATCTTTTCAGTGAATTTAGGTTTTTCCTTTTTTTGTAGCTGTACCAGTAAGCCACAAGACTCTTTTTACTGAAGTGTCAGACTTTCTTTATAAGAATATGCGACGTTGAGCATTCCAAGGCTTCCCATTGACTTTTTAACCAGTAAATGTCTGTTTGTGGTGTGACTTTGGCTGTCATTACTGGTACTGATAATTCAACCCAGTATGAGAAATCCATTTAGCTGAATTCGATCAATGCTGCAGACACGGCAACACAGATTAAGATAAGTAGATGAGCGCTCGATTTTCGAAACTATGCAGACCAACAATGCAGGCCTGAATTTATAGAAAAAAATCAACCTAATCAGAAATACAGTACTGGTCAGAAAAATCAGTTCTCCAAATCCTGCAGCGTTAAAATAGGATACATAATTACATAAAAAGCCATCTTTGTGCACATTAAAGAAAAAAACATTCTCTAGCTGTTAGCTCCATCCCACAGTAAGACCCTGCATTTGATCCGTAATGAGTATTTAAGAGGGCCCCCCTGATTCATCCTTCCATTAAGAGTGGCTGAGATAAAGAGAGGTCAAAGATGACCTGCCCTGTGTCCATCCTCCTCTCACTCCACTGCCTGTGATGGGTGCTCTCTACATTGACCCTCCACACACACACACACACACACACACACAGACACACAAGTGAACACACCGGGGCACAGCCTCCATCTTCATTTAAATGCCAAGGAAATAGGTGGAACGGACCCAGAACAGCGAAGGAAACGAAGGCATTTGTGAATTCTTAAATAAGTACAAACTGCTGCCTGTCGATATAACAACATCTAAACTCGAAAAAAAACCCAGCCGACAGTCCAGGTACACACCGCTAACGACACACCGCGAGCAGCATTTCAGCTCGGCCCTACTGCATAAACATTCACACATTTCTGCTAATTAGGAGAAACTAAGTCGATATGATTTTATTAACAGAACGGAGAAAAGGAAGCCCCTGGACATTCTTCCTACCCACATCTTTTATTTAAGGCAGTAGCACTGGCCTTTAAAACTCTTACTCTAACCTTGAATGATGCCAGAACAGCTTTCTGCACAAAGGCACAGCATTCCCCGTTCTCTGTAAACTGGCAAAATCCGAGGAGCTGTTATTGCTCTGAGCACCTGCCGTTTGGCCTCCTTTCACGGTCAAGATGATTTTATTTTAAATCGCATTTCACCGGGCCTCGAGACACATTACATAATAAGAGAGTAGAAGCAATAAACGTCATGGCGCACGACTGATGAAAAGGGGAGGGAAAAAAAACAAGCATAATTGAATGGAAATGGGGCCGACAAAATGGAAATAGTTACAAAAGCAAGAGGGCTGGCGTGAAAGGGCCGTGGGCGATTCGGTGTCTGGATCTTAAAGAATGGATTGCAAGATTTAAATGTTAAAAATGTCGTAGCTGTTTTTTTTATGTGACTGCTAGTTTTCGTTGAAATACAAAAATACAAAGACAGACTGGGGAGCAACATACAGGGTAGGGGTTATGAATGGCCAACAAATCATGAACACTCAGACATGGGCCTAAATACGTAATGGTAAACTGGGAACAGCTGTGGTGGGACATGGTTACAAACAGACAGGTGATCATGCTGAGTAGCAGAGCAGGACAGTGGCGGAGCTTAAAACGAACTTGAAAACAGGGAGCAGGGGGATGAGCAGGAATCCGAAATAAACAGAAAGCATGGGTTATACATCAGCAAAGTTAGGGCGTGGCAGGGGGAGCAGGAAACAGAACAGGACAAGACAGAAAGCGAGACACAACGGAGTGAGACTGTGACGCCTATCCACCGTATCTGTTAGGTAACAGATAATCACGCTGGCTAGCTCCGTGCTGGGTGAGGGCCGTCCTGCCTCCCAGAGAGAGCGAGGACAACTGTGTTGTCTTGGACTCCTGTTCACGGGTGGCTGTGCATTACAGGGGAAACTCTTAATCGTCCAACGCTGGCGCCACTCAGGAACCCCCATTAAGTTCTTGGTTCTGCTAAAGTGGTAGTCGGGGGGTCGAGGAATGCCTTCGCTGGCAAGTTTAGACAGGCAGGAGCCGGCTAAAACTTCTTCACTGAACAGCCAGAAAGTCTGATTGAATTTGCGTAGCCGTGGGAGTCGGAGAGGAACTTGTATATAGAGCTTTCTGCAGCTTTTCTGGCTTCTTCAGAAGACCTCCTTGAGATCGTCCTCCGGAAATCCTTCTTTGCACTAAATAAATACATTGCACAGTTTTGACCCTTAAAAAAAGCTTTGCCCGCTACAGAACTTTTGCACAGTGGAAGTAAAATGGTTAAAAGGTTCTTCACATTTACAAAACATTCAAAGAATCAGCCACTAAAAGGTTCTTTAAGTAACCAAAGCCGTTCATCCACAGCTTTGGTCCGAAGGACACTTTCTGGTCAATCAGCCATCCTGAAAGTGAACCCACAGCAATTGATCTCTTTTTATGTTCACAACGTATGCAAACGTTGAAGGGGAAATGTCTTTCTGGTCCTCTGACCACACCAAAACTCAGATTGAGAACTCTCTTATGGACAGTTAAAGTCAATGAGACCGATCTTATCGGCTTGTTCTCACTCATAGCAAAACGCTCCACTAGCTCTAAGCTATTACAAAGCATTAAATGATGAGCATTGTTCATGGAATCAGGCTTAATCTACACTATTTTTAGATCATATTATATCTTTGTTGTCATTTAAAAAAAATAACATTATTCATTAAACCACTCAGAGTGGTCTGTTACTGTGGTCATTCCATCGGTGGTGTGTTGAACTCTGTATCACAGCCTCACCCATTACCTACCCTGAAATAATTCACATGGGCCCTCTTAGCTCATTGCTTCCTTATGCCAGTGCTGCTGTCTTTTCATGAGATTGCACAAACCCACCTCAGCCTTTTTCCATGGGAGTTTGTATGAACAGAAAGCCTTCAGGTTTAAAGCAAAATTAGTGGCCTGAGGGCTGCTTTGTTGTCACAGTGCACGAAATCAAGCGGACTACAAAGCAAACTGCAAACCAACTTTGTGGAGGCCACCGAGGGAGGTGGTCCGAGTTTGTTTTAGTCTCTGTTTAGAGTATCTGAGTTCATTTGCACACAAAACCATGGCTCAGCGGTCTGAGACACTATTTGATACCTGTAGCCTAAGAGCAGCAGGAGCATATACTATCCTTTTACTATCATAATCACTTCTGATGTTGAACTGGAAGATGGGAGAAACTTTTGAAAGGCTACAGCCACTTTGGGGTGGATGTTTTGGAGATGAGCTCACAAACGCTTTGGCTTTAGCGTGTACCTTTTCATCTTCAACTCCGTGAACAGGCTGACAGTGAGGACCGGTTGAGGACCACATGGAGCCCCAATGGCTGTATGACATGTTTGCTTAATGTATGCTAGGTACAAAAGAGAATGCTGAATTGAACCATATAAACAATATAAAATCAAAGTTTAGAGTCATTTAAACACCAAAAAGGTTCTAATTGCGTATTTGTCCTTATTGTTCTTTTGTTCTTATTGTTCTTCTTAAGCGTTATTCTTAGTATTATTACTATTATATTTGGATGTTGGCACCTATTCTCCTCATACAGTTTTTGAAATATTGGCATGGTTCCAAAACCAAGACGTCAGTTAATATCCTGAAAGTTGAGGTTTTTGTGGTCCGTAATATAAAGGGAGATACAGCAGGGGGGCGAGTTGCCTTAAAAGTGTGTAGCGGAGAGAGAGTCTCAATGTCACGGTTCTGGCACGATTCAGTCTTGTGGCACGGCACACTCATAAACAGACTTCAAGACATTAAAGCCCAGGTCAATTATAAAAAAAAGACGTGTTGTCACTGTTCACTGTGGTTTAATGAAAAATAATCAGCCCGTGATTGCGGCTTTTCCTGCCCGGTTTCAGACGAGAGTGGTAACTCCACCTATTTTCAGCCAGCCTTAACCGTACATGACTCCTGAAGAGAGAGTGAGTTAACACCCCCCTCCGGTGGTTCCGTGCTGAAAGAAGAGTCAGAAGAGGCGCCTGTTCGATATCCTGCTGTGAGCAGAATTTTCATTTTAAAACAGATTTTTTTGCTTGTCTCCAGACACTGGTTTTATAGCAACCACGCAATCGCATTTTGGATTTTCTCATGGAAATGCAATCTAGTTTATAATAAGGATTCTTTATCCTGAAAACCTAAAGTGTTTTGGCAAATGAGTTTTAACACTCTTATTAAAAATAAGTTAAGGTCTGTTAAAGATGCTGAAATGCACCAGACACCTTGTTCATGAGCATTGTTCTGAAAGAAGTGACATTTCAGTTGATCCGTGGGGCCTAAATGGAGGGGGGTGTGAATTGCGAATTTTGCAAGCTGCTACGCTCCAGTCCTGAGAAATATTTCAGAGAGGAAAAGCAGGTTGGACATGACTCTGTAATTTTTGCTATTGCTTCAGGTCAAGATTTTATTTTTTCCAAGCGAGGCTTTGAGTAAACAAACCCGTCTAAGTGCTTTGGCTACACGGCTGACATTAAAGGGAAATGTATGGCTTCAGAGCTGCTGAAGGTAGAGGAGGGAGCGATTGTGTTTTGTAACTGGGGGTCCAGGATGCAGGGGAATGCCGTCACTGACAAGTTTAGACAGCCAGAAACAGGTTTAGACGTCTTCACTGAACAACTGAAAGTCTGATTGAATGTTACTGTTGCGTGGCCGTGGGAGCCGGAGAAGAACGTGCGTATGGAGTTTCTGCAGCTTTTTTAAAAGGTTCTGGCTTCTTCAGAAGACCTCCTTGAGATCTTCCTCCAGAAACACTTCTTCACACTCAAATGACAAAAATAAATAAATGTACACAGTTTTTCCCATTAAAATAAAGGTTCCTACATGGTTCTTATCTTGGAGTATCGTCATACAGCAAAGCAACAATGGAAGTTTCCCCAGTTTCTAGTAAAGCTCGAAGTGTCAGACATCATGCTGAGCTTCGTTTGCTGTTCCTCTGTTATGTAGAACCAAAGTTATTAGAATAAAAAAAATGCAATAATAATAACCGCTACAGGTGTTTTAAAAATGCCGCCACTCGCAAACGCCCATAAAGAACAAAAATGCCCAAATTCCTTTTATTTTATCTCTGAACCTGGGAGAAATTTCAAGATAGTCTCCGCCCACAAGTGGGTGGGGAAACCCAAAGAGGAAGGGGGTCTGGAGAGCGCCCGAGAGGCGTCGCACCGAGAGATAAGAGAGCAAATACTGGTTTTAGACTGTTTTACCGCATTTATATTTACTGAAATCAGATTTTACTAATACACTGAGTTCTAAAGGCAAAAGGAAAATAAAGCCTTACCTGGTCCACAACATTTACATAGTGGAGGTAGAACTTTTAAATGGTCCTTTACATGTACAAAATGCAGCCAATCAGTCTAGACGTGTTTGGTGTCTGAAGTTTGCTTCTTTAGGTTAATGTAGCTAAAAAAATACTGGAAGCTTAAACTTCACAGATTAGTACTGAACAAACTGTAGGCCTTAATCATCACACACTTGGCGTAAAGATGTTCACTAATCTGTATAAGACTTGTGTTTGTGGTTTCTGACACTGCGTGATCCCCTGCTATCTATAAAAATGTTATCTTTAAAACCATTGCTTGGCCTGACCACTTTCAGGCAAGGGTCACTTTGGGGTCTTTTTTCAATATTATATTAATAACAACATTCAATAGCAAACAGGCTTAGAGATCACCAACATCTACTACTAACTCCAGAGGATGCACAAAATCTTTGGGCTGCTAAATCCCATTAGAAAACAATGACAGACCCCCCTAAAGGAAGACAACTGATCCCAAAGCACCACCTCCACTAAATTTCATCAGTGATTCAATAAACCTGCATAATTAAATCATTAAGGTCTAAGCAAAGTCTCTTGGATGTGAAACGATCTGTTCTGGAGTCAGAACTGTCCAGATGTGTTTTGAGACATTGTTTGTAATCCAGTCAGGGTGAAAATATACATGCAGGAAAAACACATTTTTAAAGTTTTGCTAATATTTTACCATTATATGTTCACTGGTGGTTTTGAATAGTAAAAAAACGGCTTTGTTTGATTTGAAGAGAATGTGACCTTTGGTACCTATGACCCCTTTTATAAAGAAATCTGAGTCTAAATGTTTCCTGCAATTAGGCATTTCATGGTAATCCACTCTGTTTAACATCTCAACCACTGAACCAAGCAGAAAAATATTGCGTGTGTCCATTTAATCACCTGGCAAAAACAGGCGGCTTTAAGTTTCCACAAAACAAGACTGTTCACCCAGCATTACAGTTAAAACACGATAAAATTATTGCTTTTTTACCTACAAGCACAAAGGTGGGACAGACTGAATGTTCAGAATAGGCACTTTCCACAGAAGTTGTTTTAATATGCGATATATTGAATTAGGAGCTGACGGGACGGAGTCACGATTCACATGGGTGCACATAAATAAAATATGCCTCATCCACACAACCGCTGTCTTTCAGTTTGCTACTTTCAGCAAGAACTGTGGTGATGTAACACATTTTGTCCAAGTGCAACAGACTGGTGGATCATAAGCAGCATTTTTTTTCCAGAGTTCTACAGCGGAGCTGTGTATGAAGCCCAATCCATTGCTGTCACTGGGTAAGGCTTAATTCAGTTAATATTTGTCTGTTCTGGTTCCATTTCCTCTTAGTTTTGTCTCAGTTCTGGAGTCGCCTGACGTCAAAATATACTCAAAAATAGCGACAGAAGCAGGGGGGGGGTCTTGTTTGCCCAATGAAAGCAAAGAAATGTGACTCATCGGGTCTTTATGTCGGCCTATTTTTGGTGGATTTGGTCCAATTTGGTTGTTTTTCTGGTCCGTCTACCTGGTGGTCCCCCTGTTCTGAGAAAAAAGCAACCCATCAGGGAACATGAGCTTATTATTAAGCCCCCCCCAACACACGCACAGAGGTTAAGGCTAACAACCCCCCCCCCCAACCCCCCCCCACACACACTCTTGTTTTTAGGCCTGAGAGAACCGTTTGTTCCATTAACGTCCGTCAATCTGGCGATGGGTCGTATCGTTCTGCAGTAACGCTCGGTTAGATTATTAGATTATTAGCTATTAGACAAACAAAAACAAATTAACTACATTTTACAAAGTAAAAACAACCAACATATCGGGACATGACTCACATTTGTTCTCCTGTGAGACTGAAAAAATGCACTCATGGTGGTTGTTAAATACAGAAGCTGAGGCGACCCCCCCCCCCCCCCACACACACTGTCAGAAAAAAGAGTTGTTTTTTTTTTTTTTTTAAATAAAAATGGTACAAAATGGCCTGAAAGTCCAAATATCTATTTTAGGGTGTTTATCTGATCGTCCAAACCAAGGTTCATGTTTTTTGTTGTCTAGATTTGATCTGGTTTGTTCCGGTGATGATAACCTGCCTCAACTTCTTCTAAATGGTCGGAGAGTCCGAACCATACCAAAAAAATGTGTTTACACTACAGGTGAACGGTCCATGGATCTAATTTTGGTTCTTTTGTCAGGACCACAGTCTGAAGCCCCTTTTGCACCTGTTACTTTGGTTCCGACCAAAATTTTAAATGTACACTATATTCACTTTCCCGGGATAAAAGGGGCTTATTAGAACCTTTTTGAAACTGTTTAAAGCAGATAGATGACAAATAATGGGGAAATATAGTGCAATCATGTTCGTTTATTAAAGGCACCATCCCAGTGACAGTTTAGTATTTTACACCCCTTTCAACACTTTAACATTAGTCTTAATTTTAAGGGAAGATGTACTTTCATTTGGTGCTCTCACATAATAGTTTTGCTGTTTGAAAATTGTCTACTGTGATTCACTCGATGGGCACAATGACCCTTTAGTGTTTATTTTCCTCACTGCATGTTGTTGGAACAAAACCTCGCATATTCTCATCTGAAATACCAGTTTGTAATCCCTGTTTGGGCAAACACACCTCACTACACCAAGAAGAGATCTACTACAACCACATTCACCAACTTATTATCTATCTGCAAGTCACACTGGATAGGAGTGTCTAGCAAATGGATTCATGAATCTGAGATTACTGCAGTATGTCCTCTAGGTGAGAGGGGGTCCAACTGCATTCCTGGAGAGTCGGTGTCCCGCACAGTTTGCTGGTTTCCCTGCTCAGACACACCTGGTTCAACTCACCTGTTAAATGCCAGGATTAGTGAATAACTGTGTTAGTTCTACAGCCAAACGTTGGCTGTTTGAGAAGGTAAGTATGTTTTAAACATTAAAGTTATCACTGCATTGACTGACCGACCTGTTGCTAACAGTACTCTCATGAGGGCACATTTTTTCCCACTCTGTAACTTGAAAATGACATCATACCAAACTCGGGAGTTGAGTCAAAGGGGACATGAGATCACTCTGAAACATCGGAAATAATTACATTACCTCACCACCTCACATAAAACTAATCCAGTCCTGTAGACGCAATCCTCAGCTCGTGACTACGTCTCGCTTCCATGTTCATTTTTAGTCTAGGCACAGACCTGTGGCTTAAAAGAGAAGCTGCAGATTAAAGTGTGATTTGGAGACGGTGGGAATCAGGCCGTGCCAGGCGCGGGGGGGCTGATTACCTACTGCTGTGGGCCATTCTGTCGAAATGCAACTTTTGAAATGAAATCAACTTTGGGAAAATTAGGCGTAACCTTTCAATGACCTGTTCTGCCAAGAAACACACACACACACACACACACACACACAGACATACACAAACACACACACACACACACGCCAAGGTCAAAGGAGCACTGTTCAATTTCCCTTCATGTTCATGCCCTCATGCTCCCCCTTTCTGCTCTTTTGACTCTTCTACACAATCACCTTTTTTTTCCCAGGCCTGATTAAACACCCAGATCAACTGACGCTCTGCACTCCACGGTCTCCAACTCTGTAAACCAACTTTATATTGCAAAGCCTTTCAGGAGCTGAAATTTAACATAGAAATAATGGAACGGCTATCAGTATGTGCCCCCCTCAGTATCCGTGCCCCCCTCTTTTGAAGAGCTAAGAGAGCCCCTTCACCCCGTAATTCAAACACTGGGTCAATTACTGAATCAGCCAGTTATGCTACTCAATACACCCCCCCCCACACCTCTCTTTCCGTCTCCCCCCACAACAGCTTTTCATTTTTATTGTCCACACTTAAAGCGCTGGCGAATCGAGAGCGTGTGAGCTGCCTCCCCGCAGACAGTAATTACAGTGGCCCTCCTTAAACGGCAGCTCTAATTAAATCAGCGCAGTGCTCTCCAGCTTTCAACTGATCTGGCTATTGACGTGGCACCGGCCCGACACAAGGTGGAGAGCGGGGAGTCGGCTTTCTGCTGAGAAATGTTTACACACCAAAAAAAAAAACAAGGAATGCATAAAGATCCCTAACAGTCTGGAGGAAAAGCCAATAAACTGGAAATGTAAGAATAAGCAAGGTACACACGGGAATCGTGGGGTATTAGGGTATTAGGCAGAGATTAAGCTATTTGTAGAGCTCAAGTTGGGTCTTCGCTGGCAATCGATAACACCACCCACTCGCAGCACCTCTTTACAGGTTGTGTCACAACATGGGGTGCAACACACACTCACACACACACACACACACACACACACATACACAAACACACACACACTCACACACACACACTTACTGTCAACCAGATGAATCATACACTAATATGTTTCACATAGGAACAATAGCACCTTTTCATGTCCAGTATTGATACAATACCTCCACCTTGAGTATCTGCTGATACTGATCCGATACTTTCCGACAGAGAATGAGTTGGAGAGAGAATCCGCCACGTGACAGTCCAGTGATTTTGGCCTGTATCGAACTGATACCAATACTAAGTATCAGATCAGCATGCCCCTAGTTCCACAGCGCCAGTTTAAAACAATACTGTAGCTTCAGGTCCCTCCAAAAAAGCCACAAAGTCTATGAATTCTGCCAGAAAATAAAATGAAGGTTTACACAGATTTCCCCTTTCTCCAAATGTAGCGGATCAGACTAGTTTAGAATCAAAATCGCACCAGAATCTTGAGCTAGGGCCACCTATCAAGAGAGGAATCACAATCAGGAACGTAACTGAGATGTTTCCAGGGAGGCATCTTTCATCCAACATGATCAAAGCTTAAAAATAGCACGCGTGAAGAACTCCTAACGAGTCCCAGCTGTCACCCAGTCTTGATTTGGCACAGTTTCAGTCCTGAACTGAACAGAGCCTGATTGGCTGTGTGCCAACACACACGAAAGAAGGCAGCGGCAACTCCCGCCTAATCACGTCTGTACAATCATCTGATTAGAAATTTCTCCAATTTTCATTTGACGCTTCTCCAAATTACAGCCTGGCCATCGGACGTTTTCGCATGAAAGGATTCCCCTTGACAACCTTCACACATGGTAAATGTATCTACAGTAAACCTCGTCAAACCACTCTAAATGACTGTTTACTCAATTATCAGTGGAAAATCAGTGAACTGAACCACAAGACAGGCCGAGGGTCTTGAGCCTGGTGGTCGATGCTGCACCTGCATGCACAAAATATCTGTTACTGAGGAAACACCACACACTTAATCTATGAAGTAGAACAAAGTCAAGGAAAATGAACGGTTAGTGCTTTTGTAAAAAAAATTGAACATGCAGTTGCCAAGCCCACGTACTGAAACAAAGCTGCTTATTTCGAAATCACCATGGTTGTGATGTCACAACCAAAAACACATTCACACATGACTTCCCATTCACCTTAAAGAAGTTTTTAAAGAAGGTCCCCCACCAAGACAGAAGTGATAAGGAGTGCTGTTACTGCAGGTGGTCTGTAGCAGAGCTTTTGCAGTGAAAGATATGGGCTAAACGATCATTGCAACACTTCAAAGGAAATGTTTTCAAATGTTTCCCGACATCCCTCAGCATTTCAGTCTGTTTATTTCCACATTGAATGAGATGCAACACAGGCGATTGTATTTGGCACATAAAATACCTTTGTCACATTTAAACACAGAATAAGACCCCAGGAAGCAGTTTGTGATGCCAGCTAGTCTGGGTTGAAAGATCAGGTGAGGTGCAGTAAATGAGCACGAATGTGGCCTTTTCTCCCTCCTTATCTTGCACCACAGTCCTCCATCGCTGATATACTGCAATACACTGGAACGCTGGTGTGTTGGACAGATAAAGCCTGAAAGGCTCCCTGGTTGCAGCTCTTTCTGACTCATCGTGTTAAATCTAAAAGTGAGTATTGACCCTCCTTACTAGGGACTGGGCAGGGGAGTCTCCTCCAGAGTTACTTGAATATCCAGACCCTAAGTGTAAATTTAAGTATTCTATCTGGATATTCTTAAACTGGATATTCGAAAGAGGCATATGTAGTCTGGAATTAAAAAAAAAAGTAATCTATCATGTAAAATCTAGGGCTTGTCCAACAAATCGGGTTTGTATTTGATTCTATGTTTCATTTTTGAAAACTACAACACGTTTCATCAGCAAAGGCTCAAAAAGTTTCAGCTCCTAACAGCTGTGTCAGCACTACACTGCTTTCTGAGCAAGACCTTTTAGAATTGAGCTCAATAACCTACATTATTCTTAAAGGAACAGTAACAAAAACAGCTTGTTTCATAATGGATATAGTCAATAAACGGGTCATATAATAATAAAAAAAGAAAGTCAGTGAGGACTGTTTAAAACACCACATATGCAAAATAAATGCATGTAAGGGGAAAATATAAAATGCAAGAGAAACGTAGAGTACAGGCACTTTAAAGAACCCCATCTGTATTCTTGTTGTTTTCCTGCACAAATTACACATAAGTGTCCAGTCACTCCCTATGAGGAGGTGCAGAGTGTGTGAGGGCGACAAGGAGGGCCTTGATGTGATCACGACGGTGTGGAGGGACATGTCCAACACACACTCAAACACACACACACACACACACACACACACACACACACACACACACAATTCTCATCAGCTGCTCATCACAGCAGCTTGTGTTTTCACCTTTCTAATAACAGTGTGAAATTCCCCTTCATGCCACTTCCTGGCAATCACTTCAGTAAGGCTGACTCAAGCATGCGCACACACACACACACACACACACACACACACCCACACACACACACTTAGTGCACTGTGCATTAAGTGACCATGCATATGTATGTGTGTCTCTGTCAGTCCTTTCTTGATCATAATATAAAAAATTATGATGAATATTAGTGCTAAGATTAGATATAAATACACACACATACATATGTATAAAGGAATGTATATGTGTATACATATAATACACATAATATACATGTCTATATATATATATATATACTTACATACATATATAAAAATACAGGGAAGAACAAAACAAAAAACACGAGAACACTTGAGACGCTCCATGGGGGAAATTCTGGACTGCAGCTGCCAGAGATGCATCAAAGGGCAGCAGCCAATCAGCAGCAAGGAGAAATAAATAACATTCTCAGATTGGCTACTTTCAAACCTCCCACCTCTGAGTACAGGTGACTGTGACGTCAGGGCCTCGTTCTCGTGCTGGTCGTTTATGTTTGGGGCAGTGCTGAGCAGCGGAGACTCATTCCGTTCAGGTGTCTGATTGGTAACCGCCAGCCCAAACATAACTCAGCACAAGGACGAGGGGGCATGGTGGATGAGGATGGTTTCGAATGTGCGGGGGGTTCCGCAAACAATAATTAGTTCGGTTCACAGAAAAAAATTCGCGAGAGACTGGAACAGTGACCGCTGAACTGCGATTGAGTGGGGGTTTACTGTATATAAATATATATATATGACATGTTGGGCATATGTGTGACCACTCGTTTATTTGTTTGTGTGTGTGTGTGTCTGATGACTGGAATTCCCTTATCACAAACATTACTCAGTAGCTGAGACAGCTAGAGCACAGGCGGCCATCAGAATGTAGTTTCACAAGAGAGAAGAAGGGAGACAGCCAGAGAGAGAAAGAGAGAGAGAGAGAGAGAGAGAGAGAGAGAGAGAGGTAAAGAGAGGGAAGAAAGAGATGAAGAGAGGTGGAGGGACAGATGGTTAGAGAAAGAGAGAGAGGTGGGTAGAGAAAGAAAGAGAAAAAGACAGAGAAAGACAGAGAGAACAGAGAGTGGGTTGGAGACAGAGTGTGCTCTCATCTCTAATTTTCACTCTGCTTGACTGGCTCTTTTTGGCAGTGTGAGAGGCTCTTCCTGTGCAAAAAGGCAAAAGGCAGCGTGTATACACACACACACACACACACACACACACACACACACTGTCCATCATAAACAGGGTGAGAGAGAGAGAGAGTGAGAGAGAGTGAGAGAGAGAGAGAGTGTGTGAGTATATTCGGGATGATAAATTCGGGATGTTGTAAACCCAGTTTATATTGAATTCACTTGATTTAAATGTGTTCATCACATTCACGTGAACATGTGGCATAAATATATATGAACAGAATCAATACCAAAACTGAATCCACTGCAAGACCAAACTGCGCTGCTGGAATAAATAGATCACATTTATGTGTATAAAATGTACACATTACAGACAAGCTAAAAGAGGATATATTGCAATATATGTCCTGTGTGTTACTCTGTCGCCGGTGAAAGACAGTAGATCTATTCCTGGATTCCCTCCAAGTCTGAAAAAACTGAATGGCAGAGTGCTAACAGACTCGGGGAGGACGTGCCAAAATTCAAGGACACAGAGCATCTGCCTCAACACACACACACACATAGACACACTATATTATAACACCATTTTCCCCTTACACCTGACTGTGGGCTCGGAGTGGATATGAACAGTATCAGGATGTGTGTTCTGACCTGCGAACTTGACATGAAACTTATTCTCAGGTTTGAGAATCTGGACGTAAAGAGGGCAGTTTGGTGCAAAGTCCTTCACTGCCCAGGCCCGGAGGATAGTCTGATGATCCTGTAAGAGAAAGAGGTCACTGATAAACTATATATATATATATATATATATATATATCTCACATACACAAGAGCAAGGGCTTTAAAAATACATACACAAAAAAACAGAAAGTGGAGAAAAAAGGAACGAGAGAGAACGTCCATAGAAATATCTATTTCAAATTGCACACAGCAAGCACACTGACTGAATTTCAGGCATAATAACATGGAATTTGTGGTATTAAATGATAAAGCAGGGCTCGCACTGCGACCGACACAGAAAGAAGTGTATTTCCTGACAGAGTTCTCCAAATTCGACCCATCCGTGCTCGGCTCACAGGTACATTCTTTCATACGTACTAAAGATCAGCACTGAAGCAGCAAAAATCCCATTTAGCCTTACAAGAGAATCTGATGCACAAATCCGTTTTCATCTAATGTGGTGCTGACCTGAGAACAGGCTGCACCTTTTCACCACACTGTAGAGGCTGGGCCCTGCATGAAGCTCAGTAACATGGCAAAAAAAAACATCACTCAGTGCTGGTACAGTGCTGTCGCCTCACAGAGAGAAGGTCCTGGTTTTGCTACCTGACTGGGTGGGCTGACAGCTGAGGGTCTCTTCTGTGTGGAGTTTGCATGTTTTCCCTGTGTCTGCATTGGTTTCCAACAGGTACTACAGTTTCTTCCCAAAGTCTATAGACATGAAGAACAGGTGAATTGGAGATGCTGAACTGCCCCAGATGAGTGTGTGTGTGAAAGTCTGCCTTGTGATGGACTGACAGCCTGTCCAGGGTGTTTCTCTGCCTTTCACCCTGTGACTGCTGGGATAGGCTCCAGCACCCCCACCACCTGGTTAAGGAAAGCAGATTGGCAAATGGATGGATGCCATTTGTAAGCAGTACCACATTTCGCATGCACATATTTTAACTGAGCTGACTGGAATTTCGGTTTATTGGGGCCTGGCAGAAGTGGCTAAGATTTTTCACTAGTGCGCAGAGCACGGACGGGTCGATTCAATGGGAAAATGTGAAACATCTGTCAGGAGTTTCAGGAGTGTAATGACAGTGATGAAGTGTCACAGGTTTTAGGCAGGAGGAATGAAATGATTCTTCTGGCACCCTGCCAGAGTTTGAGAGACAAAAAATGAGGCAAGTTATCAGATCACTGCTCTTTTTGTCCTTCCCTTGGTCTCTGCTTGCTTTAACACTATGGCACTACTGGAGATGGGATTAGTTTTTCCTAGAGGAACTCATGTAATGTAAAGTGTGGGAACTGATTGGCTGATTGGTAAACAATAAGGAATCTATGTAATTTCCAAACAGCGCAGCTTGAGAGGTCCCAGGCCAGATGTTCACATTAGCAGGGCAGACAGAATTCCAGGTTCATCCAAACAGAGAATGCTGTCAGACTGCATAAACTACAGACACTGCAGATTCATACTAGATTTAAATCGCTCCACAATTATTACTCTAAGATTGTGTATACTACACAGAATGCAGATTCATACTGGATTAGAATCACTCCACAATTATTACTGTCAGATTTGATAAACTACACACTGCAAATTCATACTATATTAAATTCATTCCACAATTATTACTGTACGATTGTGTACAATCTTCATACTGGATTAAAATCACTCCACAATTATTACTGTCAGACTGTATAAACTAGACACACTGCAGATTTATTTTAGATTAAAATCACTCCACAATAATTAGTTATACTGTATAAACTATGCACTGAAGATTCATTATAGATTAAAACCACTTCACACTTATTACTCAGACTCTATAAACTAGACACACTGCAGATTCATTTTAGATTAAAATCACGCCACAGTTCTTACTGTTATACTGTATAAACTACACACTGAAAATTCGTAATGGATTCAAATCACTCCACAATTATTACTGTCAGACTGTATAAACTAGACACACTGCTGATCCAATTTTAATTGAAATCACTCCACAATTATTACTGTTATACTGCATAAACTAGACACTGAAAATTCATAATGGATTAAAATCACTCCACAATTATTACTGTCAGACTGTATAAACTACACACTGAAAATTCATAATGGATTCAAAATCACCTCACAATTATTACTGGCAGATTTTGTAGACTACACATTACAGATTCATACTGGATTCAAATGACTTCACAATAATTACTGTAAAACTGCATAAACTACACAGACTGCAGACTCATACTGGATCAAAATCACTTCACAATTATTACTGTCAGACTGTATGGCCCAAACACAATTAAACTAAAATTACTTTAAAAATACAGTTTATTGTGTAGTTTGTAAAATTATTAATGCTAGAATGTGAAAACCAAAACACTGCAGATTTTTACCTAAGAAAAGGCAAAACTGCTTATTAATGATTATTAATCATTCTGAGCCGCTTATCCCTAACCAGGAGCCTATCCCAGCAGTCGTAGGGGTGAAAGGCAGCAGCGGACAGGGTGGGAAGAAACCAGAGTACCCAGGGAACACCCACGCGGACACAGGGAGAATATGCAAACTCCACACGGAAAGGACTCTCAGTCAACCTGCCTGGGAATCAAACCCAGGACCTTCTAGCTGTGAGGCAACATCACTACCCACTGCGCCACCAGAGCACTTACTAGTGATTAAGCATGACAGCATAGTCAAATTGGATTAAGGTCACAGCCCTCAGCAGTGATCACTTCAAAAATGCTCTTTCCCAGCTAAAACTAGCCGAGCATTGCTACTGTAGTAATTATGGTAGTAATGCATTGGACTGGTTGAAAAGAGAGAAGGGAGAGATAGAACAAAGAATAGGGGGCAATTAGGGAATGAAAAGGAGAACAGACAGAAGACAGTAAAGGTTTTTTGTTGAGGTGCACGTACTGCAGCCAGGCGGTCCACTTCAAAGCGGTTACTCAGGATAAAGCACGCTTCTGCATCGTCCATTCTGCAACCAATCAGAGCAGAGGGATGAGAAAAGAGCAGAAACTGCAGAGGGCAGATAGAGAGACCTTCCTTAATAGATGTGAAAAGAAGGCGGAAATGAAGATGGGGGAGTGGGAGTGGTGGGGGTGGAGGGGGGGGGTCGATGTTATAAGGTTACCAGTGGAAAAGGACAACAAATATACATCAGGGCTACACCAAGACTCTATTTATTACTGAGATGCTATTAGCAAAATGGAAGAGACAGATGCAGTATCATACAAGGCCATTAGTGATGCCTTTTTCCACGGGCCGCAGACAAAATATAATTAAGACAGCTCTTATCAAAGCCTAAGTAAACAATACATTGCACAAACGCTGCTTAAGGGAACAGCTGAATCTAATTGTCAACACTGATCATCATGAATAAAAGCCAGAGGCAGCCAGACTTCTGCTATTGCTGGTCATGTAAGCGCTTTTTAATTATTTCCTTACAAAACCATATAAAAGCACCCCTTAAGGTCAGTCCTGGCACTGGGCCATTAATATCAACATTTTATTTTTGGGCGAGAGACAGTAAATGGTAATGGGTTTATTACACAGAGAAGAGAAGGCCTAATGATTCATGGTTTTGGTTGAAAAGAATTATTTTATGACTTGAAACAATATTAATTTACTCTTTGATTTCTGCACAGATATGACAAAACAAGCCCTCGCATTGCTTAGACCTTCAGGAACTGCACTGAAGGCCTAATATGTGAGATTAACCAGAGATGTTAAAAAGGAGAATATGGTTCTCATAAACCCATATCTCTCAATATGGCATCTGTTCAAAGGGAAGCCAATCAGCTTACTGGTAAAGCCACTCAGTAATCAGGACAAACCTGAAAAATACGTGTTTTTTGTGCATTGGTTGACCCATACAACACTACAAGCTGCGTGGCCTTTGCCCGATTTTGTCAGAGATTTTGGCCTCATACTTTAGGTTTATAGGGCTCACCCCATTCAGAAAGAAAGCAGCCCGGTCTTGGGGTCAAAATAACTGACCAGGTGCACCAGAAAGTCTCAGAGTGGACAGACTTACCAATAAGGACCACCAACATAATTAGGAACTGACAATGGATTCAACCAGTCACATTTTGATTTACAGTGGGGACCAATTTTGTGTGGGAAAGAGTTTCTATAAGCCTTCTGTGCTTTCTAGGGATCTCCCTGAGTGTGAATCTGAGGCAGCCTCACCGTGAGCTGGATGGTAAACAGCAGCAGTCCAATTCCAGGGCACTGTACTGAGGGAGTCACTCTAAAAATGCTACACTCAAAATAAATGTATTTGTCTATTACAAGCTCCGGATGTCTTTAATGTAGAATAGTAAAAGCAATGCCATTACCTTGCGGCTAAAATACAGCCTATAGGGATGCAAACAGGAACTTGTCTTACAGTATATGTGCATTTTTTCTTCGTTTGTTGACTGTGTTTTGATACTTACAGTCCAAGCTGAAGGCCTAGCTCTAATTGTGATGGTCTAATAGTGAATTCAGTGAAAGAGTTCATTGAGGTTTAATGAGTTTAGACTGACTATGTGCAGTGATCATGTTTTGAGTTTCTGATTTCATCACCGCACGCCATCGAGCGGGAAAAATATGAATCAATAAGATCGCGTTACACCTCCACCTTCCACCAACCCCTGAGGGAAAACACTCTACTCTGCTCATTACTCAGAAATATGTCGAAGCTCAAAACAATGTTATGATTTCCCATTCATGCGGCCTTAGCTAAGAGTGCAGTACTGCATTGTTCAGCGTCTTACATTAAACTAGCTGTCAATTGACATTTAGTGCTGTGTTTGCTGTTTTGGAAACTATTTTTGAAACTCATTTCTATACTTTTGGCCAGGAATGTTCTTCAATCATCTGATCCAGCTAATCAAAATCATTAGGTGCACTGAAATATTAGAGTCAGGTTTTGTACGTTTGGACGTTCAGCTTAGGGGGGCCCGGGAGGGGGGCCTGGAGCATTCTCCCGGGGTCTTGTGTTTTTTCCTTTTGTTTCTAAGACCTAAAATAAAATACATTTCTTCATATTTGTTCCTCATGGGCATTTGCGTGTGACACCATTCTTAAAACCCCAGTAGCAGTTATTATTATTACATGTTATTATTTTAACGTGCTTTTTAAATTACAGTAACTTTGGTTCTACACGACAGGAACACCAAACAAAGCTCAGCATGGCGCCTGACACCTCGAGCATCAACACAACCTGGAGGAACTTCCATATAAGGAGTTGTTTTGCTGAATTATGACAATTTACCATTTGTTGTGCCGCTGGCACAAATCCATGCCGCTCGTGTTCTAAGTGTTAAGGAACAGTCAGCTAATGTAAGCCAACCGCACCTCCGAGACAAGAAACATAAGAACAGACTGAATATGGTGATCTTACTTGGCCCTCATCAGGTCCTGGTCTTTGAGGGCAGAGCCCTGAAGGTAGATGACCCTCTGAGCCCACAGTGGGATGTGCAGGACCCTCCGTACCTGGACGTCTATCTCTGCTGGACACAGGATCACCACGTAGTAGTCCTACCCACAACACAGAGATAGTCTGGGTTAGAGTGGAGCACATTTAAAATCCAGCTCAGATCTTGAGGCCTGATCCTGTTCTTCCAGACTAGTAGCTGAATTTACACTATCAACAACAATATCCTCACATTGTTCACAGAGCCATTTCATTCTGAGATAAAGGCTGGATCTTAGAAGAAAGACGGAATAAAGTAGGAATTTATGCTTTTCAATTGAAAAATGCATCTTCGGTGCTATGCAAATGTTTGGACACCTCCAGTCAAATGTCATGTTTTGTTGATTTTCCAGTGAATTAAGTGCACATCCTCCACAGGGGACCAACGCAAATCTGGCATTTTCTCAGCAAACCTGAGTGTACAGATTTAAAGTTTTGAGTTTAACATAAATATAAAGTATAGATGCAGCATTGTAGAATTATGGTGCCAAAACTTTTGCACAGTCCATATTTCATGCTGCAAATTAAATGTCAAACACAAAACCATCTGCTACCATTCAAAAGAAATTACTTATCAGATTAATATTTAAATTGTTGTTTTATTTTATATATTTTAATTTTTGGAACAGGTATCAAATTGTACATAATACAATTAGCAACTAATAATCCCTTAATCTTATGTTTTTCAATCTTTACATATGTTTTTTAATCTTTACTTTTTGAATATAAGGCATTTTGGCTGTTTTGTTATAACTTCCATATTTTTATACAGTGATACAGTCTGTAAGGTTGCAGCGTGATACGTGAACATGAAGCATCACTGAACATTTTCAAACTTCCGCTAATGCAAAAATATTGTAGCCAGAGCTGCTAAAAATCCTACTATTCTTATCCGCCTTCTTTTAGAGTGGCACTTCTATTGCACTTTCAACCAGATTTTATTTATTTTTTATGCTTTCTTTCATTTTATTTTTTGTTTTCTTTTCCCTTGATTAAGTTTATTTTAATTATATTCCTGTCAGGCACATGAACAGGCCTTGAATGATCTTTCTGTGTGATCATGTACTATATAAATAAACCTGACTTGAACATCATGACATGCTCAGAGGAGGACACTGACTGCCAATTCTGATGTGTCAGCATTTAGAAGCCCATGCTGGTGAATGATGGGGGGACGCTGCACGGGTTGTTTTGGTCGTCCTCTGGTCCACCCTCAGTGATCACTTTCTGGACACAGGACACTTTTGGTTGATGCCTATTCTCAGCCCTCACTGCTGTACTGAAAAAAGATACACCAGCTGCTCACTGGTGGTCCTGAGGGGTTCCTGGGGCTGACAAATGAACAGATGGACTACAGCCCTTAATTGCAAACTACAAAGTGCCCCTGTATGGTCAGTGGAGCTGACTGAATGGACAGTACAGTGAAGATACGAGGTAGGTGCATCTAATGAAGCGACAGTTCTGATCAAATGTCTGGAGATGCAAGCGCATGAGAACAGCTCTGCATTACAGAAGATGGAACTACATCACTATGACAACGGTACGTTCCGTCCCCTCCAGTATCCGAACGTCTCCCACGTCATCTGCACAGATCGCTTTTCCATTTGCACTTCAGAGCGTGTGTCACGTTGTGTGTCATATGACACCCCCAGGAGGTGTCGCGGCAATCCGAATATAAACAAAACATGCAACAAGTGGTTCCATGACCATGTGTACATACAGCCAGCTCAGAAATGTGTGGGATGTGATCGAAGAGAGAATGTGTGTGTGTGTGTGTGTGTGTGTGTGTGTGTGTGTGTGTGTGTGTGTGGGTGGGGGGAGTCCATTCAGAAATAGATCTGGAGATTTACAATAAAA